>PVLC010010900.1:0-47500 GCA_004027655.1 Graphiurus murinus
TCATAACTTTTCTGAAGACATGCTCTAGTTCTGTCAAAATGCAGAGTTGTCACAGAGCACAAAATATCTCTCACACACATATCTACAAATAAAACCATCAGCTTCCAAACAAAATATTTCCTGGCTGAGAAAGGAAACATGAGAAAGAAAACCCTCAATTTCACAGATTGGCCCTGGCTAAGATCAAGTCTACGAGGTCGTGTTTCTGCCTCTCACTCCTCCCTAGCTGAGCCAGGTTTGGTAAAAGTCACCAGATTGCTAGCAATGGGAGCCTAGTGTAAGTCTGGCTTTTGGTAAGATGTGATGCCTTTCTGTATCTATTGATACAGAAGGACATGTATTCCAGGCAAGTGCTAGCAGGAGCAATGGCACCTACTCTATTGTAAAGTGGGTCAGAGCAATGAAATTCTTCTTGAATTTCTGTGGCCTAATCAATGATTCTGCTCTAATGAAACCATAAATCAGAAAGGATTTGCATAAACTGAGTCCCACATGGCACCTCAACAAATCGCAAGTGATAGATTTTGCATTAAATTATAAGACCTACCTAACAACCTTATTGGTTACCAATAAATGCATCCCTCTGAAAATCTCACTCAAGTTCTAGGCATTTCTAAAGCATCCCAGCTGCAGATGTGCTTGTAGTAATGAAAGCAAGTAAATCAGGACAGATACTCTGATGGCATGGTTAGATTGTCACCGATTCTCTATTCTTGGCTATCCATGTACTAAGATTTCCTAAGGAACTTACAGAAGCATAGCTCTCTCATGAGCTAACATAGAAAGAAATCACAGCCTAAGACGAAAATAACATGACTGCCAGGTGAGGTGGCCCACGCTTGTAATCCCAGCATTTGAGAGGCTGAGACCGAAGGATCTGGGTTCATGGACAGCCTCAGCTACCTAGTGAGGCACTCCAAAACTTAGTGAGACCCTGTTTCAAAATAAAGAATAAAAAAATAGGGCTGGGGGTATAGCTCAGAGATAGAATGCCACACTGAGTTCAATCCCCAGTACCGCAAAAAAAAAAAAAAAAAAAAAAAAAAAAAAAAAAAAAAAAAAAAAAAAAAAAAAAAGAAAGAAAATACAACATGACAAAATTTTTTATATAGTAGAAGATGCTAGTGGTGTCATCATCAAATAAGGCCTGCCACCTGTATTTATAAATAAAGTTTTATTGGAACACAGCCACATCCATTCATATACCTATGATCTCTGCTGCTTTTGTGCTATAATAGGAGAGCTGAGTAGTTGTAACCCACATTTCTGCTCTGCAAAGACTGAAAAACTCAGTTTGTGGTACTTTAAAGAAACTTTCTGGCCAGGTATAGTGACCCATGCCTGTAATTTCAGTACTTGGGAAGCTGAGACAGGAGGACCGCAGGTTTGAAGCCAGCCTCAGCAACTTAGTGAGACCCTGTTTCAAAATATTAAATAAAATTGGGCTGAGGATATAGCTCAGAGGTAGAATGCCCCTGAGTTCAATCCCCAGTACCAAGGAAGGGAGGATGGAGGGAGGAAGAGAGGGAAGAAGGGAAAGGAAATTTTCTGACAACTTCTGTGCTAGAGAAAAAATAGGAAAAGGTAAAGCTAAACTGCTATTCTGTCACATCCTCTTTAACTCTGGAAGCATTCATATCCAGCCAAAAATAATCTAACTTACTAGGTAGTTGGTAATGTAAAGTATAGGAGGGTAGATATAGCTTCCAAATAATAGCTGAAATGAACTGGATTTTTTTAAAGATTTTGAATAAATTCTAGGTTCTCCTAATTCATCAATTCTGCCTGCATGAGAATTCCAGAGAGGAAACAACACTTAAGCTGGGGTTTGAAGAAATATAAATAAATTCAAAGACAAAGGGAATTCCAGGAAGAAGAAGCAAAACAATTTCTGCCCAAGAATTAATTAGCAATCAACTATTACTTATCTGAAGCTTTTTTCCTTAAAGGAAGTTAAAAAAATGTTGCATATCAATCTATTTATGAGGAAGGATTCACCATAAGTTATTATTATCAGCTGTGGGAATTGGCTTATGGACGAGGCTGAAAAGCAAGACTCTCAATCCCACTCATGAGAAAAATGTAATGATGGCGATAATGGTTATTATTACAGGAACTATCATTAGCATTATTATAGGAACTATCGCTTATTGAACGTGTATCACACACTGAGCATTATGCTAGGTAGGTGCTTACACATTATCCCATTTAATCTTCACAGCAGTCTTATGAAGCAGATACTATTATTATCCTCATCTTGCAATTGAGGAGACTATGGCTGAGAAAGGTAAATAGGATATGCAAGTTGCCAAGTAGCAGAGCATCATACTCTTCATTAAACCCTCACACACGCCCCTGAGGCCACCCCCAGCCCCACAAGCACAGCCCTCACCAAGCCCACTTACCTCGACAGACGCTGCAGCACTGATTCTCTGGAAGAATGTGATCCTTTTCTGAGCAGTTCAAACGAGGGCACTCTTCTGTAATTTTTACCAAAACTCCACCCTGGAAGTCAAATATTAGAAAAACAACAAAAAAGAGATGTTCATATGTTTAGTCAATGATAGAGATGTAATGAAGGTAACAGTTTAAGTAATGCTATGTACATATATTAAATTATCAGTAACAATCTCAATTATGTGTACTGGGAAGGGGAGGGAATGGAGTGGGATCCAGAGGGAAATATATCAAGTATTGTGTGTGTGTATGTTCATATCACACTATACCTCATTATGATGTATAATACAATGAAACAATAAAAGTATAAAAATGACACAAACATATAATGCTTATTGTTAATAGCCTGCAATGATAACATCCTCAATAATTAATAACACTACCAGGAATCCCACTAATAATGATAATATCACAAAGTAAATTGCTGAGACTTCTGAATAAGAAACACATTTCATTTTTTTAAGGATAAAATTGCTATCTTTATTTTATAAACTATGAAGGATAGATTTTCAGTTTCTAAAATGTTTAATGTAGCTTTTTGAAGTAATTTTCTGCCAGCAAAATTTTTAAATGGTAAATTCATAAATACATTCGGCAGCTACATTAAGAAACAATTTACATTTTCTATATCAAAAGAGCTTCAGTGTCCAGATTTGGAGTATCTTCTGTAGGGCAGAAGGATGCTCACAATGATGTGCTGACAAATTTTTAACAATTGTCTTTTGAGCCAGAGAGGTCTAATTTGTAAGGTTTATTGATCTCCTCAGTGTAAATATTTTAACAATGGTTGATTTTGAGCTAACAACATGATATCACTCAAGGCAGAGGTGGAGAGTAATGTACAACGTGCTTATGTGAATCAGTTCCAACCCTCTTCTGGGTAATAGGCCTTGTGAACCCAAAGATAAATAAGGCATCTTCCTTGCTCTTGGTGAGCTCACAGTTCACCAAGGAAATAAAAACTCCTTAAACTAGAAACCATAATGCAGTACAGTAAGTCCTTAAGAATTTGCTCTAATAAAGGCATTATAATGTGTCATAGGAGAATTATTAATTCTGCCCAGATAGGGAGAGATTATGAAGATGCCACATTTGATGAAGTTAAAAAATGGAATAAAGGAAATAGACAGGAACTAGGACAAGGAAATAGACAGGAGCCAAGTCGTGCAGGTATAAACAACCTGAAAGAAGGTCAGTGAGACAAGTCCCTAGACACAAATAAAATCACCTACAGTAAAGTGTTAAGTCTTCAACAGATGAATCTTACAACCAAACTTCATCTAAGAGTCTCTGTTTGAATTGCTAGCATCTGTATTTAGTTTCATGCTGAATTATAAAAATTAATCCATTAATTGCTATCTCCAAAAAAGATTAAGGAGGCCCTTATTTTATCTAAAATATATAGTTTTTATTTCCCACTCTTAGTGGAATATTTAAGACAACCAAGAAGCCAGCTCAAGAAGGAGAGTTCACTTAAGGCCAAAATGCAGTTCCAAACACAGGTAAAAGAATAGGATGGGGAAAAAAAAAAAAAAGAATAGGATGGGGCTGGATACCCAGGAAGAATGCGGGAGATACTGTGTTTTTCATGTACAAGAGACTAGGTTATCCCAATGCTTCTTCCTGCCCTGCCCTCGTTCTCTGACTTAGCAAGAAATCCCATTGTAGGCAGGTGTGGTGGTGCACGCTTGTAATCCCAGTACTTAGGAGGCTGGGTAGGAGGATCGCAGGTTCACAGCCAGTCTCAGCTACTTAATGAGGCACTCTGCAGCTTAGTGAGACTCTGTTTCAAAAATAAATAATAAAAAACAGGGAGGGGGTATAGCTCAGAAGTAGAATGCAAAAAAATCCCATTGTATCTGGCATACTCATTCTTAAATATGAACAGAAACATAACATTAAGTGTCAAATATAAATGTCCAACTGCTCATCTTTTTTTCATACATTATTCATACCATGGTTTTCTTTCCTTTCTCACAATTCCCCACCCTGACAGTCCAGGGTGTAGCATTTTTTGTCACATTTTTGCTTCTTCTCCTTTGCTCCTTGTTTCCCAACCTCTTTCTTTTCTGCTGATTCTTAGAACTGAGATCTGAGAATAAATCCTGCCACTCAGTCCCCATTTCTTCCTGGATTCCATTCTTGATCCAGGCCATGTTGGGTGGCACCTAGTTTCAGTTAGTACCAGTCCTAAGGCCAGTGATGTGCCTTGGTTTCTCCAACAGAGAATCAAATGAATTATTACAACTCAATAGAAGTTAATGATCTTACTCTCAGGTGCATACACTAAATGTAAAAAAAAAAAATCTGAATTATTTACCATTATTGACTCTAATCCTATCCTTCAAGATTAATATACTTATGCTGATCTGCTACCTCCTGGCATAAATGAGTGGCAGAAACTATTCAATTCATTTTATCCATTCTATGTGCCCACCCCCAAGTTCTAAATGCTTTGCTAAAGGCACATCTAGGTCACATCAGAGAGTTGCCTTTGAGCCTGGAGACATCTTGCTGCCCAGAGAGAGAGAGAGAGAGAAGTTACCTAAAAGTTCTATAACCTCTGTGTCCATGGCCCAAAGCCAATAACTGAATAGCATGGATGCTTTTTACCTAGAGAAAGGACAATCTCTGGGGTACTATTCATGTTCCAGAATTCCTGGTGGGATCTGGGTATGCCTGACCTTTCACCTAAAATTATACATTTATTCAGTTTCTTCCCCTTCCACATCTGGCATCCCCCAGAGCCCACCTGATTTCTTCTGGGAGCATTCCTTCAATAAATCACTTCTAATCTCCTTAGTTCAGGGTCTTCTTCTAGGAGAACCCAAACTAAGGTGATTAAGATAAATTTCATTCTTGCTATAAAAAATAAACAGTTAAAAGAGACTATCTCTAGGTGGTAAGATTCTGAAGTGATTTCCATTTTCTTCCTTACACTTTTTCCTCTCAATTCCAAATTTTATATCATGAATTCATACTTGATTTCATAAAACATAACAATACTAAAAATGCTACCAAAGACTTTAGAAAAACACTCCTGAAAATTTCCCTTTTATAAAGGGGGCTTGTTTTGACTGTTGATTAAACCAGTCCACCATTCTAATCAACCTTTAACACATTTAATGAGTAAGACCATAATTTCAAATGTTTAAAAAGAGACAGACCTCTTTTCTTGAATTTCAAAATAATATGAACTGTGATGATTGTTGCATAAGTGCCCCTAAATCCATTTAGTTCAGCTACATAATTAGACGTGAAGCTTTTTTCACTGTATTTTGAAAACTATCCCCAGTAAGAAATAATTTATGATTAACAGTTTAAAATTCTCCTGATTGTGGGATGTTATTTTATGACCTCCGCATTGAGCTTTGGTTTAGTGGAAAAATACAATCTTTCCATTTTTTTTCTCCCTAGAGCAACTGCGTCTCCAGGTCATTGGTCAAATACAAGCACTTTCAAGTTCTGAACTCATCACTGTGCTTCAACTTGAATTTCTAATAACATAAAATTTATATATTTAAGTCAAAAAATATTGCTAGGTTATAGAAATATTGCAGAAAAATCAATAATTGGACAAAATTAAGACTGTTAGGAGAGTTTATTCATCTTGTGTTTTTTAAACAATATGCTACTTCTAGAAACACTTGAGACAAGTTTGTTTCTTGTATACTTGGTATAGCTAAAGCTTTAAAAATGACCCCATAAGCCGGGCGTGGTGGCGCACGCTTATAATCCCAGCATTCGGGAGGCTGAGACCGGAGGATCCAGGTTCGCGACCAGCCTCAGCTATCTAGTGAGGCACTCCGCAACTTAGTGAGACTCGGTTTCAAAATAAAGAGTAAAAAAATAGGGCTGGGGGTGTAGCTCGGAGGTAGAATGCCTCTGAGTTCAATCCCCAGTACCGCAAAAAAAAAAAAAAAAAAAAAAAAATGACCCCATAAAATAGAAATTAGTGGATTTCCAAGTAGACTTTGGTCAACTGAGGATCTCCATCTGAATGTAGAACACAGAAAATTATTTGCCCTATTATTTTCTCTATTCTCTCAATGCTAGTGCTTGTATAGTACCCTTTAGAAGCCCAGGTGAGAAGTTAACTCATTACACACAATAAATGTCATAAACAGTTAGGGCTTAAATCTTGAGAAAAGCTGCTTGGGGAAGACCAGAAAACTTCTCATCTTATTCCCATCACCCTCTCTCCCTGCTGACCACATCTATTAAATGTGCTCCAAAGCTCTTCTCTACCTCAATCCTACCCTTGATCAAGGAAATCAATGGGTCCTAGCCAGATCAATTTAGTATTCTCAGGTAAGGGAAATCAGAGGAATCATTCAATCTTTCTGAATCTACTGCTCTAGAATTCAGATAGGAGAAATATTTCTAAATAAGTCTATCAGCAACAGGAGTGGCAGTAGGGAAACTAGCATAGGAAAATATGGATCCAGAACACAAAACTCCTGACCCCAGAGAGCTCATCACCAGCCACATCGTTTTGTTCTTCTGTGCTCCAATTTCCATGCTTGCCTGGTTTCTACCTCACATGGTTATTAAGAGGCTTAAATGTTTAAAATGCTTTAAACGATGACTAGAAAATAGTAAGTGCTCAAAAAATGTTAAGTATTATTATCAATAGCCCTTCTCTCTGTGCACAAACTAGTTCATAAATCACCATTAGAAAGACAATGAATAAAAATATTAATGACTTTTTAAAAGATGGTGAAATTATCCATGTGCAGCCACACACCTGTACTCATACATGTACACACCACTTGTGCAAAATAATAACCTGTCTGCCCAAACTTCTTTCTAAACTATGAAAACAAAACAAACACAATAAAAGATGGCCAGAGCCAGGTGTGGTGGCACACAATTGTAATCCCAGTACTTGAGAGGCTGAAACAGGAGGATCACAAGCTTGAGAACAGCCTCCACAATGTAGTGAGACCCTCAGCGACTTAGTGAGACCCTGTATCAAAATACAAAAAATACAAAGGGCAGGAGGTGTAGCTCAAAGGGAGAATGCCCCTGAGTTCAATTCCAATACAAAAAAAAAAAAGATGAAGAGAAGCACATAAAGCACCCACAATACCAAAAACAGAGGTGAGTACCATTCAGATAAGCTCATATTTAAATCCATGCCCATATATTCTGTAGGCTTCAAATATGCCTGCCTTGATCCTTTCTGATGATAGCAGAGATTGAGTCACAATGGTGACCCTTGCTAGAATTACCCACTGCCTTCAATCAAAATGTAAAAGAGGCTGCCAATCATAAGTGACAGATCCAGGGCTGGTGCTGGGATCATAAGCAGAATGGGAAAATTTGACTTTAATCACTCCAGTTTTCCCTGAGATTGAGGAGAAAAAGCAAGGGTTTCAAGCTTTAACTCAATTTCTCTCCCCTAGAAATGAAGCACTTTATAGAGATGCCATGTTTGACATTTGTCTTACATTCCAGGAGGAGATATATATGGTCATGTGAAATAATAATAATAATAGCCCACATTTATTGAGGACTCACTTTGTGCCAAGCACTAAATTAAGTTCTTATGCTCATTTAATCTGCTCAATATCTTGACATAGTAATATTTCAGTCCTAGGTAATGGATCATCCCACCTGCACCCCCATTTCCAGGCCTGGAAGCTTCCTTGTTGATGGAGAGCTTGTAAAGCCCTCCCTGTCACACAATCACTGCTTCTGCCACAGGCCAAGGAGCCCCTACAACCAGCACCTATTGACACAGAGAGACCACCGCACCTGCATATCCACCAAACTGCTGGATCCATGGAGTTTGGATTGCCATTGGCAGCCAAGAAGGGATAAATGGGAAATCCAAGAAGGAAGTTCAAAGCAGTTAACCTCTGGGGTAGGTTCTGGCCAATGAGAGATAGGAAATAGGAAGAAGCCCTGTCTTCTCAACCTAACCCCCCATAAAGAACTGGATTTAGGCTTCTCTTTCATTAGTATCTCCTTGAAAGCTTCTGTATGTCTCTAAATGCCTTGTTTGCTTCAATCTTTAAAATGCACTTCTTCCTTTTCTCCAGGGATGTGAGGAAAAGAAAACGAAATCATGTAGGTAAAAGCAGTCGCAGAGATGGTCTATTCTGAGACACAGCAGTTCTGTCTGCCTCTCTAAAGAAGCCTCACAAACCCAGCTGGGCTTCACAGTGAGGTCTTGGCGTCTCTGAAATGCCGAATTTGTCTTTGCTCTCCTGCCTTCTCTTGTGTCTGCCCCTCATCTTGCATTTCTAGGACTGTACCTCTTGCTCTCCCCTGCCTTCCATTGACACAAAGAATAAATAAATAAAGCATCAACATGAAAGTCTACGGCCCATGTTCTGTTGTCTAGGGCCCTGGATTAGACAGGGAAGCAGTGTTATTTTGCCCAGCTAAGGCTTGGCAGGAAAGGAATATTTAGTTAGGCAGCTCAGAACAAGGCACTGGGGCAAACACTATCTTTATTGAATGTGGCTTCATTCACATTCCCCTAGGTTAGGTGGTTCTGCCTACAAAATTGCCTTTCTTTATGTTCCAGTGGGTAAGCTGGGGGAGGGAAGAGGGAAAACATGCCGGTGGCATAAGAACTCTCACTTTTTTTTCCTAAACCGACCATTTTCTATACCTAGCTCTTCCTAGAACCCCATGCAGGAAAAGAACACAAGAAACTGAACTTCTCTAACAACTATCCTGGTACAGTTCTGGGATTTGAACTCAGGTTCATTTGACTGCAGATTTTGACCTTTCAGCCACAGCGTTACATTGTAAGAGTAAATAGACTCCCTCTTATTCTCCAGAGGGCAAAAGTAAGATCCCTGGGTAGAAGTTACGCAGTAGACTTTCAGCCAATTGAAGGACTATTCTGATTACTAATGTTTCCCAGCCATGAAATGAGCTATCTAATGGGTTAGTAAATTCCCATGAAGGTATGTGTGTGGGGACCATGGTATTTTCAAGTAGAAAAACTGTATCACAAATTCTTATTATGGCAGCTGGTCTGCAATGATGCATGTCTCCCTGAAGAATCATGCTTCCTATATTCATGCCCTTCCATCATCCTTCTCTGTTAAATCTGAGTTGGTCCTGTATAACCAACAGAATATAAAGGAAGTGATACTGAATAGCTTTGGAGATGAGGTTATAAGAAGCATTGGAGATTCCACTTTGGTATTTTAAAGGGTTTGTTCTAGGGGAAGCTAGCTACCATATGAGAAATCTGAAAGTACCAGGCTGCAAAGAAGTCATGCCTAGAGATTGCAGAGATAGACAGACCAACATAGAGAGACAGACACAGAGAAAAATGTTTTATTGATCGTAGTTGAGGAGTTAGCCATATAATAAAAGAGCCACCTAGAACATCCAGCCACACCAAGCCTTCATAGGATTCTAGCTCCAGTGGTCATCAGACTACAACTTCATGTGAGACCTCAAGTGAGAATCACCTGGTTGAGCCCATTCAACCCACACAACCATGAGGGATAATATTTTTTAAGCCAATGAGTTTTAGGGAGTTAGTTTCATAGCCACTGATAACCAAAATACTATCAAACTCAACATGTCTAACATCAGTCCTATATGTTCTCCACTTTTTCCTCACCCAGAAAATATTCCCCTCCTTCTGTTTCAATTAATGATAATACCCTTACCTAATAAAAAGGTATTTATCATATTTTGGTTTCTTATCCAATACAGTCTTCCCTTCTACAGATACCATAGTTTCCTCTCGGGGAATGATTTTCCCATTGTATGCAGTCTTAACAGGATGGTAAATCCAAGCAATTTGTTCCCTACACAGAGGCTGAAGGAGCCAAATTCTCTCCTACCTGGAATGTTCAGGGCTTGGACATATGGCTAAAGCTTTCCTAACAATATACTCAGAACTTAAATGTTATATGGATGACTCAAGAAGATTAGCAATGAGTGAAAATCATTCATCATAGAAGAGATATGCCTGCCAAATCCCTCCCTGCTAGACCATCTCTGTGGTCCCAAAGCTCTGGGACTCTCTAGTCCTGCTTAGTCCTGAATCTAGTCTTCTGACTTTTCCGGGATTATATGGATCCTCTAATATCTGTCCAATAAAAGCATCATTTTTACTTCATTGTTTAGAGAACATTTCTGCTGTTTGCAACCAAAAATAGAAATTGGTATTCTCTTTGACCATACCGGGAACCTGGATATCAACTTGGTTCTTCCTCCTCCTTACAATAGCCTCCCCAAACCTAATCACTCAGCAAGTCTATTCAGTTATATTTCTACGAAGCTCTCAGATCTCTTCTTTTCCATCTTTATTGTCACTGCCTTAGTTCAGAACCTCATCATTTCTTACCGACAACTATTCACATTCACCTAGTACTCTATTAAAACTCCCTCCACTATAGTCAAGGTGACCCCTGAAAACACACACACACACACACACACACACACACACACACACACACACATATACCTTCGATGGACCCTCATCTCCATTAAGACCATGTCTAGCAAAGTTGGTGGTAAACACCTGTAATACTAGTACTTGGCAGGCTGAGACAGGAGGATTTCAGGTTTGAGGACAGTCTCAGCAACTTAGGCCCTCAGCAACCTAGAAGGTAGAGCACCCTTGGGTTCAATCCCCAGTACCACACACACACACACACACACACACACACACACCAATTCCAAAGTAGGTATTGTTTCATTTTTCTGTCTTTATAGCTTCATCTTTCTTAACTCTCCTACATATACTCTAACACTTCTCCAAGGCAATATTTTTGCATTTCTCTAAATAATACCTCCTCTCATTATAGCACTTGGCATTTGTAAATGTTTTGTTTTTCTTGGAATGTCATGTTTTGTTTTGTTTTTCTTGGAATATCCTCATCTACTTAGGAAGCAATTACTGGTAAATATCAGTCACCACCTTCAAGAAGCCTGCTTGACCCTCTGATGTTGAACCGAGGGCTTCCAATCAAGATCAATGCTATAACTCAGCAGGAAGGACTTACCAATAGGATAAGGCTAACCATCCTGACCTAACTTGGTTTACTTGCCTTTCATCCTCATTATTGCTAGTATCTTCAGAGAACCATAAGGGTTTTTTTTTTAATATCTAATCCTAATTCTTTGCTCTGTGTCTGACACATAGGGGATGCTCTAAAAATATTTCACATAATACTAGAAAACCTTATCTCACTGCTGTTTCTCTATCTCCTACGATAGCACCTGGCACACAATAGATGCTTAATAAATATTTGTTGAATGAAAGAAGGGACAACTGAACAAATAAACTACATTGAGTTGTCAAGATAGAGAGAGACTTATAAGTAAACAGAAAAGACAAACCTATAAGATCTCACTTTACAAGCCCTAAATGATCCAGCCTTGGCTATTCATATAGCTCTATCAGCTGCCCAAGTATCCTTGTTTATATTTTTAATATACTTTTATTGGTGCATTATAGTCTGACATCATAATGTAGTTCCGCATGATAGGGGCATACATGCACACAGCACTTGTTGAGCTCCCCCCGGGTCTCTCCCCAAATGATATTGAGATTGGTATCGGTAATTTTGCATATGTACATGACGTCAATGGAAGTGTTTCCTTCATTAATTCTCCCTCTCCCCAACCCTTCCCTAGACCACCTCTATAGCTCACTGGGGTGTTCATCTTGAACATAACAAATACGTTCCCATCTCAAGACCCTCACTCTTACTTTCCCTTTCCCTGAATTCTCACCCAATGAATTTTATGGGTGGCTCCCATGCCATACCTGGGGCTTTATTCTAAAACTACATCCTCAAAGAAGCTTTCCAAAATCTCTTGTTTCCTCCAAACCTCTCTGTCTCTTCAGCCTACTTTATATTTTTAAATATAATTTGTCATTGCATTGTATATTTATTTATTTTCTATTACCTCACTAAACTGCAAGTTCAAAAAAGACAGAGACTTTTTTCTTGTTCACTGTTACTTACTCAAACCCCAGGACAATGCTGGAATATAGCATTTACTGAATGCATATTTACTGAACAATCATTGAATGAAAACTATGGTTCTATATGTCTTATTTCATAAGAAGGAATAAGCAGGAGACAGAGGGCATTTTCTAGCATTTGGGTCATTTGGGAGTAGAATTGGCACTGTCTGTCACAGATCAGATCACATCATGGACCAGTTCCCCCAGCACACCAACTCAAAGCCCTTTCCCAGGGCTGCCCACTGACCTCCTTGGCTCACAGTAGCTGTTAACTCTCCTCCCCTTATCACATCCTTCCCTTAATAGCTTCCTCCCAGGCTACCTGACACACAGATGACTACAAGCTAATAAGCACACTCTGACAGTGGCCAGGTCCCCCTATCCTCTATTCCAGCTCACTGCAGAGGGCTGGGCACCCATCCAGGTCAATAGCCCCACTCCAGGATTTTACCTGCAGCCACACATCTACCTATTCACTATCCAGAAGTGACAGGACCATAAGCTTCAAACTTACTCGGCATTCCCGACAGCCCTTGGTTAAAATCCGCTGGCCTTCTGCAAGAACTTTTCCTCCATAGATACATTTTGCTGTAATAAGACAGAAATATGGGTCAGTTAGCCATGCTGTGCAACAGAACAACCTGGAGGTACCATCCGACCCCAATGGATTCCACCGAAACAGATTCTCTGATTCTAAGCAATATAAATCTCTTTACCTAAAGTAAGACAAGGGAATAGTGTGGAGGATAATCTCCACCACCCAAGTCAGGTTTCATGTTGTGCTTGACTTGCCTTCACAACAATGACATATAATTATTTCAATGTTGCAGTTGCTAAAGGAACTGGAGAATGAATTAATATGGGAAGAGATTAAAACAAGGAAGAACCAGTTGCCACACCATGGACTACAATTAGCCGTCATTTGGGTCAGGCACTCCAGCTGTGAAATGAGTAGCTGTGTGAAAGGGAGCTCCTACATGTCCTGTTCATCAGAACGTTGGTAGTGATAAAGAAGGAGACCAGTTATGTTCCTTGTGATCATGGGAGGTGGGTGTCCTCAGCCTGCACATTCTTAAGACACCCAGAGACAACTGAGAAATTCAAGCCAACCTGGTAAATCACTACATCAATGCACTTGAGAGACCACCCATGGGAATGTGGCTTGATAGGATAATAGAGAGGGCAGGGGATGGACGTAGGTCTTATAGAAAATTTCAAAGGGATACATAAATGGAACTTCAGTTTAGATTCCATGGGGACTCTGTCCTTAACATGCTGATTTACTGTGAGCAAGTGCAAAATATGTCAATTTGATAAGTTGCTAATGTGAGTCCACCAAATTCTCCAGCCACTTCAATGGGAACAAGAAAGCAAAGGCCTGATTGCTCACTCTACTGCCTTGATGAGAACTCTTCTGGCCCCAACTCTCAGAAGTAGAAGTAAAGATATTTACCCTAAGAAATTTCTCTCACAAATTCACCATTAGTTTTATAAAACCACCTCATTTCTGAAGGCCTCTATTTCTATATCTGTTGAAAAGAGCCTGATTAAATTTGACAGTTTTTTTTTTTAGTTCTATAGACCTCTGATGTTCATGAAATGCCCAAGTATGCAGAGCCTTAGTAATCAACTGGTTCAACCCATTCTTTTTAGCCACAGTAAGAGGGAAGGCTAGAGACACTAGTTTATTTAATGTCATACCTCTGTAGTAAATGCTGTGGTATGCTACCCAGAGTCCTTCCATGATCAAAAGACATACTCCTACAGCTGTTGGAATAGTTGACAACCAACATTTATAAGCTATTTATCTAGGACTTGTTCTGGGCTGTAGAGAGTCACCTTGATCAAGGTCAAGTCCCATTCCTAGAGTAGCCCATATCCAATAAATAATTGATGAAGGTGGTACAAAGTCCTGGCCCCCTTGCCCCAACTCAGGACAACTCTAAAAGGCAATTTCAGCCCTTATAGAAACAACTGAGGCATTTGTTGTATCTGCATGGCAACTCAACTTCTCTTTTTGCTCCTTTCACCTCAATCCAATCCAAGAACTAATCCTCAGAGCACTTTCTTAAAAAACTCATTAAAATCTCCACTTCAGAGCCTGTTTCCCCTCAGAACAGGACCTACAGCAACCCACACCTCACCAACCTGTTCCACCCTAGTGAATGGTCACCAGCATGCACCAGTTGTCTACTCTGGCACCTGGGGTCCCCCTAACTTCTACCTCAATCTTGTGTCCAGAGCATACCCGAATTCCAACAATGTTCCCTCCTTAAGATTATCAAGTCCTATGACTTTTCCCCGTTCCCCACTGCCCCACACAATGTCTTCACCAGACCATCAACATCCCTCTGCTTTAGCACTACCAGCACCTTCCAGCTCTCCTATGTTCTAGTCTCAAACTTCTCTGTCCTTCCTCATACAACCATCAGGAATGATTGTTATGGGTGAATATGGGGCCCTGGTTAAAATCATCATGGATCTTTGATGTCTTCAGAATAAAGCTCAAATTCCTTAGTTCAACATACAAGGTCATTCATGTAACTCTTCCTTATATCCCAATCTTCAGAGCTCACTAATTTCTGTGTTTTCACTCACCCCTCCCCACGCTTTCTCTCTCACTGCCAGGCTTTGCATATACTTTTCTACATACTCAGCCCTCTCCACCTTGCACAGGCGACCTCCCAACCTATGCCATCAGTTCAGTGTAGGCCTGACTTCCTGAAGAAGTTATGCGAGATCTTTAATGCTGATTAGTTGTCCTCACTTTGTGCTTCCATTGTGCTTTGGATTCGACCCTACCAGAGAACATATCACTATCCTGTATCTTAATTGCCCATTTAATAATACATCTCCCCTGCTAACTGTAACTTCCATGAGGAAAGGAACTTTTTACAACTTTGTCTCCAGCCCCAAGCCCAGTGGATCTCTGGGCTTATTGTTAGTAATAATAAATAGTTCTAGAATTAATGAGCTATGTCCCATAGCAAATGATAGTCAAATTTCATGATTCAGAGGTAGGAGTTATTTCTGCAATTTCAAGCAACTTCCAACATTAAAAGTAGATACTAAAGGATTCAGAACAAAAATATCCAACAACAAAAATGGAGAATCAATGCAATTCTCTAAATTGGCCACTTTTGTCCCTTTGTGAAAAAAAAAAAAAAAAGAAATCTATCCTGATCATCTTTTATGCCTCAATTTTCTGGATAAATCCACTGAACAAGACTCATTGGTCCTGATGATGATCTGGATTCATCAACTCTCTTAAACAGGGAGACCACATCTCTAAGGGCCTGGAATTCCTGTCTAATAAATTCCCATACTCCCAAATACAGCTGCTGCCAACTTGGCAAGGTAGCTCACTCTAGAGTGACAGTTCTGCTAAATGCCCTGCTGTCAAATCTGCCATCTGCTTCCTGGCCCAGGCTGGGAAGTGCAGAAATAGACTTTCTCTCTGCTCTGTCCCTTGCCACACCTACAGTGGCATAAACGCCCTTGCTGCCCTGACTTAAAACATTTGCTTCATACATGTTTCCTCTTGGATAGACTCATTCCAGAACTCCTATTTGGAGATAAGAATGTCTCTATTTATATTCACCACACACTCAGGGACACATCCATCTCTCGAATCCACCAGTCTGGCATAAAAATTAAACGTCCACTGAACTTTATGCCCTCACATAGCAGGGTGCTTCGGGGACTGGCAAATGATATCAACATGTTACTACACGCCTCAGTCATCTGCAGCTGTGCAGTGGTGCAGGATATGTGTATGATTAGGATACCAAATATCTATGAAATTATTTCGGACAACTTTCAGGATCAACACTGGAGGTCACAAGAATTCCCCTAGTTTTCTCTTAGTCATTCCTTCCTCTCTGGCAGTGTCATGCCCTCTCTCGCTCTTCCCTCCATATGCCTAACATCAGTCCTCATTATCCAACCTCTTGATCTACAGCTAAAAGGCTTATTTTTGATGTCTGAGGAAATTCAAGCATAAGGTGAGTCAGGCTCTGGTGCCTTTGGCTGGGACATTTGGGACTTCATTTCAACAGCTTTCGGTGTGAGTCAAAATGTAAATGGATACCTGAAGCCCTTCATATCACACCAGGGACATGCAAACTAGAATATTTCACAGTGTCCAACCATGAAATTGAAACCCAGTACCAACATACTCTTCTCCATAATGTCAGAGACAAATGTACTGGGATTGAAAGAAGGAGTTACGCAGTTGTATCTTTTCACACCCAAAGACATCTGGCCCTTCAAAACTGACCTTGATTTCTTGAATACAAGGATTGAATACTTTTGCCATTTGGGTGCATGCTGAATAAACAATTGACAGGTACAGCTTGGCGCCCCTGTCAGATTGTATACGTGGTTGCTCTGTCTTTATTTAGGTATTTATACCCTGTACACACTCCAGCCATCCCTTGGCACTCAGCAGCTTAGGATGTCAAAATCAGCACTCTGCTTTACACTTTAAAGGACTGTGGCAGATCAGAGGGGCCAAACAACCAAGGATTCTTCCTCCCTTGGTGAGCTAATTCACAGTCCTGGCCTCAAACACCAGCTCTCTGAGCAAGACACCCACATCAAACTGGCTGTCCCTCAGGCATTCCAACTCAAAGATGCCAGATAGAATGGATCACTCCCAAGACTATTTCCTCCACCTGCCTTATTTCTGTTAATCACACTGTGAGTCTCCCATCAGCTCTCGTTCAAAACCTGGCAAGCTTTCCCTCACAGACGCTCACGCAAAACAATGCTATGGAGTATCTATCATGTGCCAGGTCTTTTGGCTGCCATTCACATCCATTTCTTCTCCGCACCTCCCCATGCAGTGCCTGCCTGCTGGCCTTATCACCTCCACCTGGAATATGCCCAAATCTTACATCCAGCCCCCAGGCCTCAAACTCTTTTGATGCAGTGGCCTTTCTAAAAGAACTACTTCCAGTATGCCACAACCCTGATTTAAAACCTTGATTTCAAGGACCAAAACCAGCACTGTTTATTTCTATGATTCTGCATGTGCAAAGCCCTCTAGCATGTATGTTCATACTGACCTCATGCACTAGCAAACTCCTACTCAGTTGTAAATACCCTGCTAAGTTGTTATCCATGAAGTTTTAAACACACACACACTTCTAAAGATAACATGGTATCTAATAGAATTAATTACTCCCTTCTCTGTGCTTTCTCTGTATCTAACAACATGCTCAAGACACACAATATTCTTTACTGTAATAGAGATGGTGCAGTGAATAAAGCAGACAGGTTAAGAGCATTGATTCTGCAGCCAGACTACCTGAGCTCCACCAAGGCGGAGAGACCTTGGGCAAGTTACTTCTCTCTGTGGTTTACTTCCTCATCAATAAAATGGGGATAATAATGGAGATTGCTACTTTGGAATTTTGGAAGAATTAATTAATACAAATAAAATGACTTAGCTCAGTTCTTGACATAGATCAAATGATCCACAAGTCTCCACTGTTGTACCCAAAGTTGTAGTCAATATTTGGGATAAGGGACCTCAATAAGGATTACAGAATAACTTCAATGGAAATTAGTCTTCATCATCCATCCCTAAGCCATGTTGGTAATTTTATTTCTAAGTCTCACCTACAAATACCATGTGTTATCATCAAACAGATGATCTCTTTCTTTCTGGCACCTCAATTCCTTTTCAAACGCTGTTTTGCATGGCTGAAAGATTCCTTCTTCACCCTTCCACCTGCCTTTTTTCTCTCATAGTTCTCAAATACATCTACCCAGAGAATATAGACCTAAGGAAACTGCTGCCTGGAGATTCTGATCTAGTAGGTCTAGGAGGGCTCCTGAAAAATTCCACTTTAAGACACTCACCCAGATGGTTTAATATGTAGCTAGGTAGCTCAATAGGACTTGAATAGAGAAGGCACCCAATACACTGTTGAGGAATGAAACCCTTGTAACACTTGACACTCAAAGTTCTTTCCTGTTTCCAAACAGATGCCATCACATGTAAGTGCTGAAACAACTGTGGCTGTGACAAGTGCATGAACACTTAAGAAGCCAGCAGACAAAACGGTTTGTTTTTACATATCAGCTCCTTTTGTCTGAGTCAGATCAATTCCTTTCCTTGGTTTCCCTAAAATACTGCCTCACCTAAACCCAAAGAGAAATCTAGGAAATTTGTTTTTTTGTTCACATAAAAGAAAGTAACTTCAGGCAGTTCTCCAGAGAAATGGGAAAAAAATCAAAATGAGGAACTAAGCCAAAGGATAACATGGTATCCAATAAATAGGGGTTTCAATTATATCCATAATACCATTAAAAGAAAATGGGTCAAATGAGCCAATCAAAACAAAACAATCTTGATTTTCAAACTAGATCGAAAAACAAGGTTCAACTACATGTTATTTTTACATTTATTATTTTTCTCTTTGTCATTTTGTTTTTTAACTGTTAAAAACTATAAGTATTTATGGTATGCAACATGTTTTGAAATATGCACACGTTGCAGAATGGCTTAATTGAGCTAGTTAACACATGCATTGGCTCACATGCTCATTATCTTTGAGAAGAACAACCAAAAAAATCCTGTATTATTTTTCTGATGTAAAGATATTTGAAAACTTCTAGAAATTCCATTGACTAATGTTAGAACTCTGCTCTATCAGCTTTCACTCTCTTCTTGTCCACCCCACTGTCAATGCACTCTTCTAGAAGGATAGGAATATTTAACTTGGCTCCACTTCTGGTAGGAAGCATCCTATCAGCAGCTTTAAAAAATACAAAACTCATTAAAGTGAGACATACAGAGTTTAAAAAAAACACACACACACTTGAGTGTTAATGGTAAACAAAGTAGGATATAAAATTGTCTGCATAGTATGATTGCAACTGTATACAAAAGATACATTTTTTAAAACAAAATCCACCAAAATGTCAAGGGAGACTGCTTCCAAGTGGTAGTATTATGTAAATTTTCCATCTCTAACTTTATCTATCTCTGTGTTTTTCAAATGTTATACAATAAGCATAGATTTTTTTAAAAAATCAAAACAAAAATATTGAAAAGTTAAAATATAAAGACCCATGTCCAAACAACTTCCAAGTATTCCAAGAACTCAAAATGACAGACTAAAATAATTTCATATTTTTAAACAAATTCTAATAGCTTTTCAGCTTCTTACCCTGCTGTTTATGCACAGTATCAACATTGGAAAAAAAAGTGAACTACACCACCAACAACTCTCTCTCTTTCCATCACAGGATCAAACTATAATTCAACATCTAAGCACTTGAGCTACCTCTATTTCTTGACATGGCTTCTAAAAGACGTTGAGCAGAATTAAGAAAGCCCCTGTTTTTAGAACTCTACATATACCCTCCACAGAGACAAGTGTACTGTATCAATCCCAAAAAGTAGTATTCCAAAGTTCTTTTTGAAAGAGTTCAACAAACATTTGAGCCAATGTGACAAGATCAGCTATGCCGCTCTGTCATATTCTTGTCAAAAAGAAGACAGGTTTAGTAGTGCACACCAGTAATTTCAGTACCAGGAGGATGAGACAGGAGCATTGCAGGTTCCAGACCAACCTCAGCAACTTAGCAATACCCTGTTTCAAAATAAGAATTTAAAAAAAGAGGGGCTGAGGGGTGGCTCAGAGGTAGAACACCCCAGGAAGGAAGGAAGGAAGGAAGGAAGGAAGGAAGGAAGGAAGGAAGGAAGGAAGGAAGGAAGGAAGGAAGGCAGGCAAGCCCTTGGAGGGCCTACTCATATTGGTGTAGTTCTTTGATAAATAATCTAGAAAATTATCCACAGAATACCATATTTCTATCCAGAACTATCTTTTTTCTGTAGAAGCCCATATGGTTTGTAGAAAAACCACAGGCTTTGCAGACAATAATCAGTCTGGTATCTCCCTTTGCCACTGACTAGCCTTGGGATCTTGGAAAATTACCTTCTCTGAGCCTAAACTTCCTATAAATAACATACTAACATCTATCTAAATGAATGTTGAGAAAATTCAATAGACTAATAGAATTAAAACATCCAACACAGTACATGGCACATAAAAATATTTTAAATGATAGCTTTTACTCTTAGTGTTTACCTCAATGTTCATTTCACTGTTTCCTTTGAAATAGTACCCTCTACAACACAGATGAAAAAGGATTTTTAAATCATTATAATATGTGGACCAGCCAATAATGAAGGAACTTACTTCAGTATTTTAATTGAATTTCAACAAAGGCCCCTCAATCGCAAGAGAATCTTGCCAACCCTTCAGAAAGTCACAACACAGAATTCAGCCCTTAATTTGATGATTCAGAATTAGAAATTGAATCATATGAATTTTGGAGTTGTAAGTTTGCAGATCAACCCTGCCCTGTTGTTTGACACTGGACAAGTGACTTAATCTCTGTGATACAAGTTCTTTCCAAGTAGAATTGGAGAAGAGCCATTAGGGTTGATATGAGAAAGTCTCTGCCATGCTCTGAGTGATTAAAGTACTATGGCTCTTCTTATGAT
This sequence comes from Graphiurus murinus, assembly GCA_004027655.1. Taxonomy (NCBI): domain Eukaryota; kingdom Metazoa; phylum Chordata; class Mammalia; order Rodentia; family Gliridae; genus Graphiurus; species Graphiurus murinus. The sequence goes on from PVLC010010900.1 coordinate 20,943, forward strand.
ACAAATATATTACATCGACTGCCAATGCTTCATTTCATCAACATCAATCTTTTGGGTTCTAAAAACAGAGGAAAAAATAAATAAATCTCAAAGTATAGGGAGGAGCAGTGTAGGACCTGGAGGAAAACACAAGTACTGTGTCCATGTATGTTTCTATCATTCTGAACCTCATTATGATGCATAATTACAACACACCAATTTTTTTGAAAAAGTAAAGAGGGATACTATGACCCATAGTCAGTACTTACGTCGGCAAACCTTACAACACTGGCCAGAGATGTGCACAGGGAGGGAGTCTGGGGAACAATTGAGAGGGGGGCAGGACATCCTTCGGCATTCCACAGCACCACTCTGAGGAAGGAAAGACAGGAGAAGAAATATCAGCAGAGAAAGTTCACAACTCATCCCAAAACCCTCATCAGAGAAACAGAAGCAGTGCAAAGCATTCCCAGTCCACTCCACAACCACAAATAAAGTATTTTCTCTAGCCAGAGTGAACCTGTGTCACCTCAATTACTTTTCTGATATACATCACTGACTTTATCCCACCTGCCCATGTGGACTAAGCAGATTAGGCAGAAAACAAAAAGCCTATTTTTACAAGAGCATAAATAACACCTTTCTCAAGACCCTGTCAATCATGTTGGAGGCTCTAACAACCCATTTTGTATTTTCCTGGACAAACAATGGCATTCTTCAGATATTTATCAAGTAATTTCAACTGAACAGGGTTTACATACTAATTTTTGGAGGGGGTTCTTAGAATCCTCTGAAATGGATGAAGGCATATACGTATGATGAAGTCCCTGAAAGGGGGGGATTTGTGAAAACATGTTGCAATTCTCTAAAACAGATTATAGATACCTTCCTTGCAAAATATATTTTTTAAACAGGTAGACACTAATTATACCCTTTTTAAAATTTAACCAGAGTAAAGTTGTCAATAAAGCTAGATTGTTTGAAAAAATCAAAGGAGTTGTTTCTCCATATACAACCCAACTTCCAAACTCCAAACAGTAAGGTCCTTAACAACAATATTAGATCAAGCCAGGTGTAGTGACATATGCCTGCAATCCAAGTACTTGGGAGGCTGAGGCAGGAGGATTAGAGGTTTGAGTTCAGCCTCAGCAACTCAGTGAGACCCTAGCAACTTACAAGGCCCTGATTCAAAATAAAAAGGGTTGCAGGTGTAGATCAGTATAGAAAGTCCTTGGGTACAATCCCCAGTACCACAGAAACAAAAATAATAAAAATAATAATAGATCAAATTTAGAGTATATCAAGGGAAAGCAGATTTCCATTTCCAAATATTTAAATAGGAGATGACAGTTCTCCAGCATCACTTTATGACTGATCAGATTGCTAAGGGGTAGTAGGTATAAAGAGGTTAACAGTATATATTAAAAAACACAATTGCACAATAATTAGTGAGTCTGTTCCCATAAAGCTGTTTGTTTTGTTGGTACTGATGATTGAACCCAGATGATTTAACTCTAGCTCCAAACTATACCCTCAGCCCTTTTTTATTTTTTGTTGTAAAAGAGGGTCTAGCTGGGTTGCTAAGAGTCTCACTACATTGCTGAAGCTGTCCTTGAACCTGCAATCATCCTGTCTCGGCTTCCCAAGCACTGGGATCACAAGCATGCACTACTATGCCTGGCTAAAGCTGTTTTCATTGCATTGATATCAGAAGGAGCTTACTTTACATGTGCAGTTCCTGCAGTGGTCACCATCAACCCAAGAATCTTGGTCTCGATAGAGCAGTCCACTCACTTGACAGGTCTTCTCACAATGACAGTTTTCCAATTGACTTAGTCTTGTCTCTGCATAATTTAGCTGTGGAAAAAAAAAGAATTACCAAGTGTAACTTGTATAATTCAATTGCCTGTCCAAAGTCACAGCAACAAGAAAGCAAAAAAATCCAAGCAGGAAGGTAGAGTATTTCAGTGATTCTTAGCAGGATATGTTTTTGGTTTTGTTTATGTAAGGTGGAATCATTCTAAATTGAAGACATGTTGGCTCCCATGGTCTAATGAATACCAAATGAGACATTAAACTGTATCCCAAGAACCTCATGGATGTTCATAAAGGTATACACTTTCAGCTCAAGCCCACACAGAAAAAACTGGTAATGAATGTGTTCTCAAAGACTGATTACAATGTTTACTGAAGATCTAATCAGGAACTCCAGTGCACTCACATTAATCTCCTACTATCCTCTCCCTGTTCTTCTCATACTAACCGGAGTGCTGTGGTTTCTAAGCTAGAAAGCTACTGCTCCCTCTCTGATGAAAAATTCTGGGAACTGGGGCCAGACAAAATAAAAATAGTAGAAAGAACTAGTTTCCCACCAGATCAGGAGATCCCAAATGGAATGCCCCAGAATTCACTTTGGTGTTCAGATGAAGGCCAGATGAGATAAGCAATACCCCCTCCTCCCAGTTGAGATCAGGATTCTGTAAAGTAACCTTTTTCATTTTCCTGGGCCATTCAATCATTACCATGAATCAATGAGTCTTAAAATCTCCAATTTTAAAGGGATTATAAAGTGTGGATATTCTCACAAGAAACCCCTTCTAGTGATTACCTAACTCTGTTTGCACATTTCCATTGGTGGAATACTTATTATTTTCCAAAGGAAACCATTTTTTATTAGCTCTGGATATTTGAGACAACTTCCTTGGTCTGAGCTGTGAAGTCTCTCTTCCTTTTTCCTGCTATTCTTGCCTTGTAGCCCATCCTGAGCAAGTTTAATCTTCAGATACTTGGGGTTCTCCTGGCCTCACATCTGCTCTTGACCACACTGAACATCACTATGTTTCCTTAGCAGCTACTCAAGGTTCCAGTCCTCTTTCCTGATCACCTTTCATTGAGCCTACTCCAGTTGGCCTTCAAAATGCATAGTACAGGGGTGTGGGTGTTAACTCATTGTAGAGTGCTTGCAGCTACATGTATGAAGCTCTGGGTTCAATCCCAGTAACACACACACACACACACACACACACACACACACACACACACACACACACACAATACAGTGCAAAAAATATCTAAATATAGCATTTGGGTCTGAGCTATTTGTTGTCACATCTATACTAAAGAGTAATTCTGCCCAATAGATAATTGCCCAATAGCAATTATCATCCTTCTGTCCTTCCCCTTGCCACAATTGAAAAACAAATACTAGTTCCTAAAAATTCATCTTCTGATTTTCCTTCTTAATCATCCTTATTCTTCCATGTCCTGAGTGTTTTCCCCACACAGGAGATCAATTCAATCTTTGAGCCAACAAAGACTATTGTAAGCCAATATTTTAGGTATAATGGTTGAGTCCAGGGAAAAAGGAGAACCTCACTAAGTTCCTGAGGCTGTCCTGGAACCTGTGATCTTCCTGTCTCAGTCTTCCAAGTACTGAGATTACAGGTGTGTGCCACTACTCCTAGTTTTGCCACCATCTTTCTAAATTAACTATGGCTTCATTGAATATGTGCTCCTCTAAATTATAGTGTTGCCCTCTGGAAACAGAACCCATGTATAATTTCAACCTTTGATTATTTTGTCATTTATTTCATCTTATTCCTCTAAGCTTTTGAAAATTTCTCAGGAAAAAAAAATGTATCCATTGTCTGCCTTCTATGAGTGGTAGCAAGGGGTAGAAGAAGCAAAAAATAAGATCCTAGACAAGCCACACACACCGAGATCAGCCTCCAGAGAACTAAGAGTTGACTCTGCTTGAAATATTAGCTTCCTATGTCTCCTTTTAATATGACTGATCTTTCCAAAATTCGTGTTTCATTAAAACTCCAGCCTTGCTATAGAGTTTCTAGAATCTATAATAATTAAAATCACAGGGAAATATTCGGGAAGCACAGAAAAAATATGCTTCTAAGAGTGATCAAGCCATTTGTAGGTCAGAGATAATAAAAACAAAGTAGTAACTTATCATTTATTGTCTTTATTTCATTTCTAGAAACCCCAGTAGTTCCTATATGAGATTATATTTGAGACACGATGTAGGATTGAACAAAAAAGAGCTGAACTAGATCTGTAAGCCTCTTAAAAGCAGCTCTGAATGGGATATCTGTTTGTGAGAGAAACTGTGCCTGCCTCACTCTGAAAACCTGTAACAACTCCAGTGTCACTCCAAGAAGGCAAGTTTTTAAAGACTAAATGGTCGAAAAGGCAATTCTGTATCTACTCAAGTTCCCTGAAAATCTAGGAGATTGCCTAAGGTCACTATCAGCAATTATCAGCATTGGTGTAATGAAGCTGAGCTATGTTCATCTACAAAACTCAGTTCCTAAGGAAAATGTCAATTTTAATATAGTTGGTTTTGTTTCCCTTCTGAACTTTGTTTTTATTCTTAATATGTGTAGCTTTTTCTGCCAACATTGGAAAGCACTAATCTCTATAATAATAAGAGAGCATCAGGCAGATATAAAGGCAAAGGGATATTAAAGCAAAAAGCTAATTTTTCAAAGGAATTTAATATGTAATCTTGCCTTCCCTGCTAAGTCCTATCACAATAATAAAGGAGAAAAACAACTCTGAATCAAAAAATGAATTACATTTTCTGTCATTGGTATTAGAATGCTGAATTTATATAAATTCATTTTCAAAAGCTATTTCTACACTACCTGCCATTTTCTTCGAGAACGCCTGCAGATCCAGAATAGGTATGGTATCAAATCTACATCTCTATTCTGTTTACCTTTGTTCATGCATTTATCTAAGCAACCACGGACTGAATCATTTATTCTTAACTCTACACGTTGAAAGATAGACAGCAGAGGTCTTTTTCACAGTAAGAGGTCAATGAATGAATCTGAGTACATTTTTCCTTTGAAATACTATTTATTTGGTGTTTGCAATGTTGAAGGGAAAAAAGAAACCTCCTATTGTTAAACCTTTAAGCTTAATTGAAAAAGCATTATTGAGTTCCTCAGAATGACGAGATCTCAAAATTAAATATGTTACTAGCTGAAATGGTACTTCAAGTACATCTTGATTTGCCTGCATAGATTTGCCAAAGATTTAAACAAAACTAACCCAGAAATTCTTTGTCTCTTGTGTCTCTCCTTTCTGAGTTTGAAGGCTGAATGGAATTATAGCACAGGTGGGGTTCTAGACCAGGACCCTATCACCTGACCCTATCACAATACACCTGGCTCAGCAGGTGGGCATGTCCCACAATATCAAGAACATCTGAAAGAACTTCAAAGGAAGACAGGAGAGTTATGGCCTCTTGTGGATCACTAAGGTGTCAAGGAACAATGGCAATAAGGTGGGTTATTACTTTTGGTAACTGCCTTTTACCTTCTCTGCCTTGAAAAAATGTGGTTTTATCAAAACATCAGGATTTCTCAAGAAGTCTCTTATCTACACAGAGATCTGTCATCTGAATGTGTGAGTACAAGCATCTCCTACAGTCAAAAGTGAGGACACAATCCTTTACCAGCACCCCCAAACCCTAAATGAAAAAAAGAAACAGTGCCTGTCCCAGGCAGACCCCTGAGTTAATGTGGTATTTACATCTGTTTGGTTGTGTCTGGCTCTGGGTACCTATTCCCTTCCAGATTGTGCGTTGGACTTGCTTTCCTGGAGGGCTCTAGGGTTTCCACTACAACCCACATTTGAGGACTTCCCAATGCTTTCCAAGACCTCTCACTGCCTGCTCTAGCCCAAGTCCTGGGCAGCAACTTGTAGTCTCTGCCTGTCTCTGTAGTGTCAAGCCACTGGGGAAAGTGTGCATTTTAGTAGGGCCCATCTTTCCCTTGTGGTTGTCCTCTTCCCGTAGGTTTAACAGGGCAAACAATAACAGTCACTACTTTCTAAATATCCATCATATATTCTGCACCAAACTTAACTTGCCTGATCTCATGAAATCTTTACAAAACCAGGATTTACCACCATTTTGCATAAAGAGAAACAGCAGCTATAAGTCCAATGATGTCTTCAAGTCTACAAACATCCAAAAAGGTGACAAAAGGAGACTCAGAATCAGATCAGTCTGACAGCAAAGCCTATTTTCTGTCTCCAACATGATCGATATGACTATATGTGATCTTAATTGTAGCTGCTGGACAATTCCAAAGCTTAGCTCCATTCCCATCAACTAAACCCTGCCACCATAGGGTTATTTAACTAAAGAAAAAGCCTCAGTCCAGATGAACTTGGTGCTGTAGAATTCTCTCTGCTTCTGGGAATCATATTTGACTTCCTATTTGCCTCACATCTCCAGACTCCACCTCCTTCTATCTTCAAAAGAATAAATCACACTTCTACTTTCACCAAAATGGTAAACTAGATACCCTGAAGGACTTCACTAACAACCAAGTAAAATGCCATATTCGATATGGAAAAAAAAAACTTTTTTGGAAATCATCACAGAGTTGTCACAAAAGGAAGAAAGCCACAGAGGCTAGAAACAAAGTGGCAGCAGGGATCCTAGGAGATAAGTGAACACCAGAACCAACCTGCATCTTGAAGACTTCAGGTGAATCATGCAGCTCCTGAGCTCCCACCTGACAGCTGCATGGGGCACAGTGGGCCAAAGTTAGAGAGCAAGGTGTGCCCCAGATATGCATCTGAAGGAAACATTTATGTAAAATTGGGGCCAGGGCAGGCTGTACTCTTGGTCTTAAAGTGAATTAAAAGGAAACAAATCTTGCAAAAAGCACAGAAAGACTTTCCTATTTAGACCCTGATACTGGCTAGAGGGTGGGAAAAAAATTCTTGAAAATTCCTTTAAAATTCTTCCCTGAGAATTCACCTGGCCTGTCCTAGGTTTGGAGACTGATCCCAAGCAGTGGGATAATTTAATAGATAGTGGCCCTGACTGGTTCTGACAGAAGCATGCACAATGTCAACACCCAGGACTCAAAGAATTCTCACACTTTTCTAAGAAAAATGAGCAGCTCATAGCCAAAAGGGTGAGTCAAAAGGTCTTTTCCTGCTCTAGCCTTCTCAATGGGTTGCTACAAGCTCTGCATTCACTTCCAACGGGCACCATCTGAAAACTTTAGCTCAGCTCAAAGAAGAGGCGATCAGGCATGCATTCTTCTTTTCCTTTCTTTTTTATTTGCTCATTCTTCTTATAGACATCTCCATCCTCCTGCTGCTAGCATCCACCCCACTTTCTCCATCAGTTATTTCCTCTTTATATTTTTATCTCTCTTTCAAATATTCTTTTCTCCAACCATAAGTTTTCTCAGTTATGATTCAACATTCAACATCCAACTACCTGAGTTCAGGTCCCAGCCCTGCCATCCACTACCTCAGGAAAAACTACCTAACCTTACTGAGCCTCAGTGGTCTCATTTACAAAGTAGGCTAATAAATTAAACCTAGCTCGTAGGATTATTATAAGCATTAAAGTGACAATGCATATTCAGCATTTAGTATTGGAAATAACATCATAAATACTCAATAAATCTCACTTAGTATAGCAACTCTCCAGTTTCTTCTAGCTTGAAGGTTAACAAACTAAGACCCATGGTCCAAATCTTTCCCACCACCTATTTTTTTTTTATAGTTCATGAGCTAAAAATGTCTTTTTTCAATGTCTACATATTTTTTAGTACTGGAGATTGAATCCAGGGTCATTCTATATCTGTGCTACACGCCCAGCCCTCTTTTATTCTTGATTTTGAAACAGGGTCTCACTAAGTTGCAAAGGGCCTCATTAAATTGCTGAGGTTGGCCACAAATCTGAGATCCTCCTGTCTCAGCCTCCCTCCCAAGTAATGGGATTACAGGCATGCATCATTAGGCCAAGCTAATGTTTACATTTTAAATTATCACAAATTATTTTATTTAAATGAAACAAGTATATATATAATATCCTCAATTTTGCCTCTTGGCTTAAAAAGCCCAAAATTTACTAGCTGGCCCTTTACAGGAAAAAAATATGAATACATATATATAATCTTTGCCAACTCCTGTTCTATATTATCATAGGTTCCAATTATGCAGTGAAAATGGAAGTATTCAGTTGTAGAATTATAATTCTATTCACGGTTTGGAAGGAACAGACTTATAAATCTGCCAAAGTGCTGGGGGGCAGCAGGGGGGTTAGAAGGTGGGTTAAGCCATTTTCTGCTTGCAATTTTCCACAATTAAATATCTTCTGTCTCACAAATGCCCATTTTACATAATAATGTTTTGAGGATAGAGCTCACTGTGGCTCCTAGACAATGTATAGCTAAAAAGAGCAAAATGACATTCCCTGCAATGGGAAAGAATTAGAGAGAAAAGGGCATCCTCCAAGCTGGAGAATGGAAAACTGCAATCACCTGAGACTGAGCGGCATGTTTCTTGTTCCAAAAATTTAGTAGTGTGCTAAAATATAATTAACGGTATTGAGATCAAGCTGCTCGAGACAATATGAAATAAAAGCTTCTCTCCGCCGCAAGCTGGGACGGCAAATAATTGCCCGCATTTCACATTTCCACTGCCTTCTGAAATGAAAAGCAAATGCTGCAGGTCTCCAGCCTCCGTCTCAAATCTTTCTCTTACAAAAGTGTCTCCGTCTCTCCCTTCCACACAAAAGGAGAGGTGGGTTGGCCAAAAATCTAGCTTGAAATAGAAACAGTCTTCAGTGGCACAATCTATAGGCCCAAAAAGCTCTACCTCCCACTCATTTACCTACCACCAATTTTTTCTACATGTCATGGCTGAAGGCAGCGAGCAGTCGGCTGCAGGTGGAATTGGGATTAATGTATCACTTTCACTGTTATTAAAATTCTTCCTTTTGCAGAGTATAACGTCTCTTAGGCCCAACCTAATTCTTTCTTTGCCCTAGGCCGGAACTCATGTCCACAACTGATTGGTATCATAAGAGCAGCAGCATTAGCTGCTATTTCTATTTTTCTGTGCTTTTCTCTACCAGGCTCAGAGCTTTTCTTTAAGAATCTACACTTTATGAATAAAATATTAAAGTCCCTAATTGTTTATATTTTTGGCTCAGCCACTCAATATTAACATTTCTGAGGTAGAAATCACGGCTTGTTCACCGTTGCCTCTTTGTGGCTAACACATTCCCCTGCAAATAGCAATCCCTCACAAGATGTTTTTTGAATGAATAATGGAGAGGAAAGAGAGATGCTGAGCTGTAAAACCAAAGGTGTTGAAAGGCAAACTTTGCCCTTTCCCCTATTTATCTCAGGATCAGTCCTAAAACAAATCATACATTAGAAACTTGATATAATGTCTTCCTGTGACAGTAATCTGCTCCTAACAATAGCTATTTTGCCCCTTGTGATTATGGGCAATTATTCTTACATCCAAAATGCATTAGCTTATAAGCAGCAGTGGCTCTGACCATATATCATTTCACAGTGTTACTAGTTTAATGGCCAATGGACAAATTCCTTTTCCACTCTCAGAGAATCTACGATGATACATATTGCCTCTTGCTTCCAAACATTTTTCAAGGAAAAAAAAAACACATTTTGATAAAGCCTAGTAGTATCAAAGACCTGAATGGTTCTGCTTACTATAGGTGGTCCTATTTCAAGTAAAACATTTTTGTAGTAACATATTGCAGATGCCAAGGCTAAAAATGTTTCCATTATAACACATCACTCTAAATTCCAGATAGGACAGAGAAAGAAATGAAACATCACAAGTGAAATTTAGATACCTACTTTTGCAGTCATCTTGGCCAAAAGCTCTTGTAAATCCATTATTCCTTGCACCAGGCTTAAGAAATCACTGCAGGTTGGGCAAGCTCAATAAAGAAGATATAAGATACATATTGATCTTGTGCCAACATAAGAAAGCAAAATTTCAAACAGTACTTGTTTGGGTATAGAAGGGATCCTGCTTAAAAATTAACTGAAATTGCAGAGGATATCATATCTGGATCTTTTCTATGTTGATTTAATTTAAGAAAAAAGGGTTTATTAACTGAAATAAAGGCAATATGACATTTTAAAATTAAATTGGACCCCTCATTTTTTATGGAGAAATGGCTGAAAAAATGCAAACAGTATTATAGAAGAGGAAAAAGTAAATTCATATCCAGGTCAGAAAATTTAAAGAATGGTTTTATAAGGTATATAACTAATAAGTTCTCCTTCACTGTCCCCAGAAGTCAACATCTGTAAATAGTTTGTGTGTATCCCTCCAGATGTGTTTCTCTGGTATTATGAACAAGCTACACAATACCTAAAATTCACAAATGCTTTAAGTTGTTACTTACTGCGATTCAGGTTTGGACACTGTGTTATGTATCCATTCGGCATAAAGATGATTTTCCCATCTTGGATGATCCCCTTGATAAAGAAGAGACAAGTAGCAATCAAGATTTCAGTTACCAGCTCAAGTGGCCCTGTCTTGTACCACAGCCCTGCAGGTCGAGTTATTTTTTAGCAAGACCGATTCATTCAAAAGGTGAGTTACCCTTTTTTCACGCCAAACTACCTCAAATCATCCTCTTCTGGAAAATCTGGGATGTACCTTCACCTTGAGAAAGCCACAATTAGCTACCATTACTTAATGCCAATGAGATCACAGCTGCAAGAACACATCTATATATATTTGTGTGTGTGTGTGTGTGTGTGTGTGTGTGTGTGTGTGTGTGTGGTGCTACTAGGGATTGAATCCAAAGGCATTCTACCTGTGAGATATACCCCCAACCCTTTTTATTTACTTTTTTTTCTGAAACAGGGTCTCACTAGGTTGTTAAAACTCAAACCTGCAATCCTTCTGTCTAAGTCGCTCAGGTACTACTGGGATTACAGGTGCACACTACTACCAAACCCAGCTTCAGTATGTTCTTAACTATCTAAGAAGGCACAGATATAATAAGAATTCTCCTCAATGCTGTAATCATCCTAGAACATTAAATATTGCTGATTTATAGGACTTTTTTTTCAAATGGGAAGAAAGAGATAATAGACTAAAATGTTTCTATTGATTTGTTTAGTCATGGAAATAAAATTAGACATCAGGAAAATTCAGTAACGATCCTCACATCTCAGTTAACTTAGTAACACTGAGCCTTTGCTGGTGAATCTTAAGACCTGCTCAACATCTGTAAGATAAAGGTGGTCTTTTAAAACTAATTCAGTCTGCAAGAATACCCCAAATGAAAATATTGACTTGACTTTTAGATTTTTCAAGTTAAACTTAAGATTCTGTTTTTAGGTCTATTTGTTTTATTTTTTTTCCGATTTGATGGAAGAGATATTACAGAACAGATGGAAGATGTGGAAGCTGGTTCAGAATATTGAGCTTAATCTATAAATAAAATATAGGCTTAAGATAGTGCTGCAAGTCTTTCAGAGGCAGTAGCATCTAACATTTATGTGCTCATCTTCTAAACAGCACAAGGCAATCAGCAAGTGCTGTTTTCTGCTCATTATTTCAAGATAAAATATTAATTGGAAATATTAATAGAAATAACAAGATCATAGCACCTCTTTGGCCAAATTGTATATATTTATTAACCTCTTCCTCTTCCAGGGTGATGTGCTGTTTGTGATCTGGAGAAGAGACAGCCTCACCATGGGGAAGAAGGCCCTACCACTGCTCCTCAATATTAATTCATAATCTCTTGCAGGGGAACACCAGGGAACAATTAATGGAGCACAATCTAAGTGAATCTGCTTCTCTCTGGGACAGGGCTGCTCAGTTTTTCAAAACAAATTAACTCCTTTAGGAGGTTAAAGCATCTTTCAAGCCCACTTGGCACTAACAAAAAGTAGATGATTAGAAAAGTCAGGGAGCCTGGATTCATGTTCTAGATCTGCCTCTAGCTTATTGGGTGGACTTGGGCAATAAGCCAACCACCTTATTTGAGCCTCAGTTACTTCATCTGGAAAAAAAGTGCTGGATAAGAAAGCTAATGATCCTTCTGACACTCAAGTTCTGGGTACATTAAACAGAGATCCTAACTGATACTGTGACACTTTAGATCTCTGTGCTTCCATTACCTTTCAAGTACACACACACACACACACACACACACACACACACGAGAGAGAGAGAGAGAGAGAGAGAGAGAGAGAGAGAGAGAGAGAGAAACAGACAAAGCTATAGATATCCATCAAAGAACAGAACATCATAAAGAATTGGAGCCACACAGTAATCCCAGTTCTTGGGAGGCAGAGACAGGAGGATCATCATACATTCAGGGACAGCCTCAGCAATTAGGTAGACCTTCAGCTACTTAGTGACTCTGTTTCAAAACTTAAAATAAAAAAGGCCTGGGAGTGTAGCTCAGAGTTAGAATATCCATGGGTTCAATTCTCAGTATATAAAAAAAGAGGAATTGAATTCACATTAGAAAAATATCTAATCAGGTTGATGGTGGATGAATTTACAGCATGCACTCTCCTGGTTTGCCCAGTACTTAGGGATTTCCTGGTAAATGAGCAATTCCAGTGTTAAGATCAAGATATTCACAGGCAAATAGGACAGCTGGTCATCCTAGGTGATATAGAAGTGGTGAAAATACACATTCACAGAAAGACTGGGCCCATCCAATTTCTGATCATCAGAAGACTCTAAGTCACTCCTATTTTTATCCTCCATGGAAAGCCATGAAAACTCAGAAACCTGAATTTCATTTACTGTGTTATTAATTGCCACTCAAAAAAAATCCATTAAAAAATAATTCTCAATCCCACTCATCCAATAGTGACATGATTCAGAACACAGCAATTTTCTCTGTCCTTTTTTTTAAGTCACCCTACCAATTTTAGATATATGAAAAATATAAATTGCTTCCCCATAACTTTCTTCTCTCTGTATTTCCACGTTTAATCTCAGGCCTAAATGTGTATGTGTTACACAGATCATTAGGTGAAGGTCAATGATGTTGACTTGAACAAAAACAGAAACAAGAGCTGACAGCTTCCCAATGCACATTAACACAAAAACCCAAACACTTGCTTTTTTTTTCTTTTTTTTTTTTTCCCTGAGGAAAGGTCACAGGGGTCAGCCCACATACTGGCATGAAAACTTGTTCTTGCCAAACAAATCAAGATGGGAATGTTAATTTGATGCTGAATGGCTGTAATTTGATGCTGGGATAAAGAAAGGTAGTAATACAATACAAATACCAATTGCAACCCAGAGATAGCTGAGTGTGTGTGAGTGTGACTACTGACATGTGCATATCCCAGCACCTTCCTCAGAAGATCCTGCATTGAAGTGCCTTTTGCATCATCCAGTGACTGGACAACTGTTGATAAAGAAATGTTTGCTAAACTAGAAAAGGGAGTTTTATAAAGTACAAAACTACACACTACAAAGTAGCTTGATCAGCTTTATTCCTCCCCCAAATAAACTATCTAAGAGGATTTCCACTGAAAAAATTGTGCCTTCCAGCACAGTAACTTCTCCCAAAGGAGGAAATAAGGAATAAAAGAATTTCTATTATTTCTCCTTATTTAACTTTAAGTATATCTGTACTTAACCGAAATTGCAACTTAGCTGGTCCTATATTAGCTGACCTCATTTGATCTCATTTTTTCAGACCTATGCTTTATTTCATAGCATTCGTCTTGGCAATATTATTCAAACTTCAGTTTATTTAAGTTCCTAAAAACCTTAAGTATTTGTTTAACATTCAGACTCCTGGGTCAGCCCCTGAATATCCTATTTCAGTAGGGTTCAGTATGCATTGTCCCTATATTTGCAAAAATTGTCCCCATGATCGTGATGCAAGGTCAAAGGATCTCACAATGAAAAGTCCTGCTTTATTGTCAATCATTGACTCTTTTAGTTCACAATTTTTAAAATGGCATCCAATGCCTACATATGAACAAAGTAAAACCTCACTGATTTGCAACTAAATGGAGACCAACAAAATTACTAGATTATAAGGCCCATGAGGACAAAAGTCATATACTTTCATCTCAGTATTCTCTCCGTTCCTATTGTAGTAGGTTTCCCATCATAAGCAAAGCAATTTTTTTTTTTTTGGTGGTACTTGGGATTAAACCCAGAGGCTTTCTACCTTGAAGCTATACCCCTAGTCCTATTTTATCTTTTATTTTGAAACAGGATCTTACTAAGTTGCTGAAGGTCTTGCTAAGTTGCTGAGGCTGCCCTAAAACCTGCGATACTCCTTTCTCAGCCTCCCAAGTACTTGGATTTCAAGTATATGACACCAAACCCAGCTCATAGTAAAATATTTTAAAGCATCAAGTTCCTGAAAACTATGAATTATACAATATGAAACCACATAATTTTGAGAGCTATTAGGATCATGTAGACCATTCATTTTTAACCTAAAGGTGCATGTCAGAATTTTCAAAGAGTTTTAAAGAAGATAGTTGGGTATATTTTGGAAAAGCTTCTGAGGTGTCTTTGATCCTCACAATGAGAACTACTGATCTGGGACCAGATCATCAGGTCCTTTGACTTATGAGGAACTTAAGGCTCCAATACTTCAAGTAGCTTTCATAAAAGACATCTTAATCCTAATCCTAACCCATATACTATATGTCTACTAACTCCAAAACCAGCACTGGGCCACTAACATACACTATAGGTAAAATACATATAATTTGAGGAAGACCTATGGTTCAATAGCTAACAAAATACTGCTTCAAAGAGGTCCTGTTATCAAAATGAGACTTTATCTTAATTGCTGTGATAGATACTAATCAACATATATAACAAATTATTTTCATTAGATGTTGTTTGCTAAAATAGTTTTTCAATGCTGAAAAGCAGAGGTGATTTTAGGTAGCTTAAATACACCCCCCCTGCAATCTTATTTATACTATTAATTTGCTAAACAATCTATTTTCTTATTGTTAATGCAATGCTATACCTCAGCAGATATGAAAATCTAAATAAATCCCTAAGGTGCAGAACCCAAATTAATAAGCTCTTACTGCTAATACTGATGAAGACGGGAAAAGTGGATACATTTTTTCTTTTGTTTATTTCACCTGTTGGCACCCTCTACCTCCTGCAGCCAGCTCACCATGCCCTGAAAAATAAATTTGCACCAAATAGGCTATACATTGCGGATTTTTAATGCTTAAGGAATTAATGCCCAATATTTCCATTATTCCTAGAACATTTCTTAATTTTCAGTAAGAAATATACGAAGATGCAATAAAAATTAGAAAATTATGCCATTAGGACCCTCTCATGTATGGAATAGCTAAGATTAGTCATGCCCTCAACACCCAGAGCTTTCTGATACAAATGAAAGCCTGTTTGCCACCAAACAAATGCTAATTCTTTTTTAACGCTCTTATTTCCCTGCAGATCTCTGTTTACATTGAACAAAATGGTTCCATTTTCTTGTATGCTAAAACACTGAACAAATTGCTTTGAAAGGGAAAGGGAAAAGGGGTGAGTTTCCTGCCAGGCATGTAAATAAATGAATGAAGCTGTGTTCTGTTTATAAACTGGCAGGGACCCAAGTTTTGGCAACAGGTTAACAAAAAGTTCAGTCTTGGGAAACTCACAAGAATTTTCAAAATGCAACCAATCATGTTATTTCTGCCCTGAAGACAGTTACTAAGACATTCCAGCTTGCATAAGAGCCAAGAAAGACACTTGTCGACTTTCATTATGATCAATAAAAGCTGTCAGCTCATTAGCATATCATTAGCTATCCTGCTGCTTCCAAAGTTTTAATGCACAGAAATATTAATCCATAAATGTATATAATTTCTCAGTTCTGTGACTTTGACTTTCTGCCTGAAAAGAAAAACAGAAATTAAAGATGGAGGGAACCCAATATAGCTTCTTTTTCTATGTGTCTATAAACATATGTTTACCATCTGCGGAATTATGGGAAGCAGCTGAGGTAAAAAACAACAGCTGTGGCATTTTAAAAAAGGTTGCAATCAATTTCACTTTCCAGTGACAGATCAGCTGTCAAAGGAGGCAGTGATGTCCAGGTAAAGGAAAAGTTTCAGACTCAAATTCACCAGAGAGAAAGACAGAGAAGGACAGAGCACAACGTGGCCTGTGTGAAAGGCTTTCTGATGGGAATTCTCCCTGAGACTTCAACTCCTCAGAAACTTCTAGAACACTCAAGCTCTGGAAGCATGCTGTAACTTGCTGCTGTGGTTCACCTAGGCTTGCTTCTCCATTCCCCACCTGAAATAGTCACAACATATTCATCTTGGTAATGCATCAAGTGAAAATTGAATGGGGGTAATCAACCATCTTAATAATGGTAATCTATGACAATCAGAAGATTCAGATAAGCCTATCACTATTGGTCAGCTGTTTTCTCAAGTGGATACTGTCTGAAGTGAAGAAATCTCTGCCTTGTGTGCTGTGCATCACATAAGAATTATTTACTGCTGGGGGCTTAGGTGCAAGGCACCAAACAAGTAGGTCTATCCTCTGCTCTTAAAATCAACAGCACCCTCTTTGCCCTATCTGTAAGGACACACCAGCACCCAGAAATTAGTTTTGACAAGCAAGAAGCTTGTGCTTTTACTTTGCCTATGAAGTAACATGTTAATATTTAAAATAGGGAATAATGTCATTTTAACCTGAAAACACAGAAGCAATTTTAGATTTGGAGCAACAAAGCAGGTGTGGTTCTTGGACCCAGGAGGCAACTTCTGCAGGATAAATATGAAAGCCTGAGGAAGTGCTGACTCACTTGAAGAGTGGCTGCTTCTTTTACAGGGAGATTCATGAAGCAATGAATTAATCAAGAGGTAATTTCTATAATGATACAGTGACATATTTCCCCTATCCCAGTCATCTCACCCTACCAAAGGATGACCAGAAGCTTCCAGAATTTTAAGGAGGAAGTGAGGTTTGACAACTTCCCCATAAGTGTCCTTATCTTAAGCCATTCAGTCAGGCTATTGCTACTAGGAGGCAAGGAAAATGATGGTGCTCCCTAGGGGGGTGGGCAGTGTGGAATTGCCATTTCCTTCCAGGGCTTCCTGCTGGAACCACCTATTCCTCCAAGCTCAAAACCCAGAGTAAGACAATGGGTCTCATCTCCTGCATGGAAAACAGTATAGTTATGTGAAATATTTCCCCAATCAACACAGTATACCTGTGGTAACACATAGTAGGATGCTAATAAATATTATTGAGTGAATGGTTAGGCTTTGAAATTAAAAAAAAAAACCTGGGCTTAAGTCCTGTGTTTATCATTTGCAGATTATGAGGTTGGCAAGTCCCTTAAAATCTCTTTGAGTCCAACTGACTGACCTGAACAATGGGAAGAATAATGGCTCCTTAATTAGAAGTCTCTGAAGAGGAAAATTAACAAGATAAATATGTAGACCTGTAATGGTTTGGATTTAAAATGACCCCAAAAATCTCATGCATTGGCAATGAAGCTAGATTTGAAGGTAGAACATGGCTGGAGGAGATGGCTCCCTAGGGGTGTGCCAGGGACAGATAAAGTCCTCCCTGGCCACTTTTTCTCCCTCTTTCTTCCTCCCTCCCTCTCTCTGCTCCCACCACCCTAAGTTGAGCATGGCATTTCCTCCTCCACCATGCTTACCAGGCTTTAAGTCCCTGCCACAAAGCTGTTCTGCTACCGAGAGGCAAATGACCCTGGACTGACCTCTAAAACATCTGTAATCATGAGCTCTAAATAAACTTTTCTTCCTCAAAGTTGTGCTCGTCAGGTATTTTTGTCACAGTGACAAAAACGCTGACTAGAATAGAAATTGGTACCAGAAAGGTGGAGTCATGCTGTGACTAATCTGATCATGTTGTTCAGAAAACTTTGGAACTGATTTGTGAGAGGAATTTGGAAAGGCCAGGATGCCAATAGGAATTCAGGGAATAAAGACTGTGTTCATGAGGTCTCAGAAGGAAAGAAAGATTCCATAGGAAAATGGTGTAGAGCCCACACATACCATCTGGCAAATAACTTGTGGACATTATTCTCTTGTCCTGAGACTTTCTAAGAAACTAATTTGTGTGTGTGTGGTACTGGGGATTAAACCCAAGCTACAACCTCAGCCCTCTTTATTTTTTATTTTGAATCAGGTGGCACTAAATTGCTGAGGCTGACCTCAAACCTGAGATCCTCCTGTCTCAGCCTTCTAAGTACTGGTATTTTCGGGATGGATTCCCGCACCCAGGTTGTGAAACTAAAATTAATAGTGATGGAATAATTAAACTGTCAGAGGAAATTTCAAAGCAGCAGAGAATTCAGATGGCAGCCTGGTTATTGTGCTCAGATTTTAGCCAAGTATACTATGAAAATTGGGAGCAGAAAGCAACACATACACACAAAAATTAATTTTTCAGTTTGAACCAAAAGAAATATGTGAAATTGGGGCCAAGAACAGTGCCATTGCTGAAGAGACATTAAGTACTCTGCACAGAGACAAAAGAAAAAATGTAGTGAAGGCAGTTCAGGAATTAGCAAGGTGCCATCCTTCACGGGCTTAAAGATGGAACATGGAAATTTGTTTGAAAAATATTTGCTCTTAGAAAAATGCATGGAGGAGGAGCCGGGCATGGTGGCACATGCTTGTAATCCCAGCATTTGGGAGGCTGAGACCGGAGGATCCGGGTTCGCGGCCGGCCTCAGCTACTTAGTGAAGCACGCCGCAACTTAGTGAGACCCAGTTTCAAAGTAAAGAATAAAAAAAAAAAAAACAGGGCTGGGGGCATAGCTCGGAAGTAGAACACCCCCGAGTTCAATCCCCAGTACCGCCAAAAAAAAAAAAGAAAGAAAGAAAGAAAAAAATGCATGGAGGTGCTTTGCTTCCATGGACATCCTAAAACGTTGTTTGTTTCACCATGCTCAGACACCCAGGCACTCAAAGGCCACTGCAGCCCTGATTCAAGAGGGCAGCTACTTCTTGAACTAATAGCAGACCATGTACCCTGGTGTTGTACACATGGTGCTGACTCTGCAGTAATGTAGGATGCTTGAATTAAGGGGTTATGAAGGCTTCCAACCACATTTCAAAGGAGGCCACGCACTGTGCAGTAGTGTTGGAATCCCCATAGGCAAGCCAAGGGGGGACAGTTTGTAACTGTGGGGGGTGAAGCCAAAGCTGCACTGGAAACCCCAGAATTAAGAAAAATCATGAATATAGAATGTCTGCCTGGGAAAACTGAATGCTTCAGGCAGTGGAGTCAGGCTACGAGAATAGCTACACTGAGTACAAGTGGCAAGGCCATAAGGATAGGGTTGTTGAAGCCCTTGGGAAATCACATCTCACCCCTATGTGTCCCATATGTGCAGCTATAGGATTTAATGTCTGTCCTGCTGGTTCAGTCTTATTTTGGTCTCATCCCCTCTTTCTATGCCCCTAAGCCTTCTTTTTGGGATTCAAATGTTTACTCAGTACTCTTTTATGTTGGAAGCATGTAACTCATTTTTCTTTTATTTTGATAGTGGTTCACAGCTAAAAGTTGGCTGTAAGTCTTAGAGGACACTTTAAACTTTTGAGCAGTGCTGGGACTGATCAGACTATGGGTACTCTTGAAAATGGATTGAATGCATTTTGCATTGTGAGGTAAGCATATGCTTTTGAGGACTGAGGGTGGAATGTTATGAGTTTAAAATATCACACACTATGAATTTTAAATACCCCCCAAGCCTCATGTGTTAAACATGCAAATGCATCCAGGTTCAGACACCAGACATAGTTGGAGGAAGTGAATCCCTGAGGGCATTGCCAGGATATCTGCCCCTTGCTTCATTCATCCTCCTCCTCCTCTTTTCTCTCTCTCTCTCTCTCTCTCTCTCTCTCTCTCTCTCTCTCTCTCTCTCTCTCCCCTCCCCACCCCCACCCCCACCCCCTGCTTCCCATTGCCATTGAGCATGCCCTAAGTTCTGCCACCACCAGACTGTTTATGTCTCAGACTGGCCAACTATGAACTGAAATCTCTAAAACTATGAGTTAATAAACCTTTCTTCCTCTGAGTTGTATTTGTCTGGTATTTTGGTCACAGCAACAAAAAAAACAAAAACAAACAAAAAAAACCCTAACTAAAACAAGGGCCAAAGTCCAGAACATAGGAAGCTAGGAAGCATTCAATAGTGGTTGGTTCTCTCTTCCACATTCCCATAAGCCACTTCTGATGCAAAAATGATTGTCAAACTCTCTGAAAACCCTTTGAGTTTTCTGCTTGTATTGGGTATTTGCACTTGTAAGCACAAGATTCCTCACATATACAGAGAATCACACATTCATTGAACTGGAATATATGCTAGGACTATTTGTTCTCTCCCTTAATTTAAATAATATAGTAGTCCCTAAAAGGCAGGAAAAGTACCTATACTTTCTACAATATAGTGTTAAGTATAGAGATAGCGTAAAATACATAAGATAGGAAAGAATGGAGATGTCTGTTGAAAACCTACTTATGTGCCAGGTGCTTTAATACATATTCTTATGTAATCTACATCACCTCTATGACAGACATCTTTGCCACTTTACAAATAAGATAACTGATCCATAGCTATATTCATTTCAAGAATACAGAAGGTCCCTGACTTACAATGGTTTAGTTTATAATTTTCAACTTTCCAATGGTGCAAAAGCAGTACATATTCAGTAGAAACTATACTTTGAATTTTGATCTTTTCCCAGGCTATTGATATGTGAACAATACTGTGAAAGCTGTCAGATTCAAAACAGACTCACATCAAATTCTAGCACTATGACGGTGGGACACCTCCAGAGGGTGGTAGTCCTCATGCATATTGACCTAATTACAAGAACTATTACAAAACAACCTTGCATCAAAAAAAATATATATATATATATATATAAATATATATATACACACACACTTCTTCAAGGACATGTATTCAGCAACTGTGTTCAACCTTGGACTAATGCCGCCCTTGTCATTGATCCTTGTAGTCAAAGATAATTGCTTTTAAACAATTTATGTAACTTCTTCATGTTACCTTTAGAATACTTCTGTTTCCTTTTTCCTCCCCTAGATAAGCTTACAGTCTGCATGGTATGCATATTCCAGATTACAACCCTCTGTCATTCATGAATAAAACCTTTGCTTTGGAGAGCTGGTCTCTGCCATTAATTTTAGGTTGACAATATTTTTTCATGATCCTGGGCAGCAGTAGTGAGCCACAACTCCCAGACAGCTACATGATCAGGAAGAGAAGCAATTCACACTCTACAGTATGTTAAGAGTACTGTACAACTGTACTCTACAGTGTACTATGTTGCTAAGCTATGATATTTGGTAGATGACATATAGTAAATGCGTTTCAATTTAAGATATTTTCAACCCATATTGCAATGGATCATAATTCAAAGAGCATCTGTATACTATCTACCAGTTGCATGCTTGCTGCTAATCTAAGCACTTTCTGAATAAGATAGAGACAGTTCCAGTAAAGCTTACAATCTGGGAAGAAAGAACAATAATAAATAAGTCAACACCCATGTAAACTATAGTCAGGAACATTTAAATAATTTGCAGAGTCCCTTTTTCAAAAAAATGCTAAAAACATGAAGATGACAACAAAAGGACATTAAATGTATCATGGAGCCTTACAAGCACAGCATTCTGTGCAACTGCCCAGGTAAAATGCCTATGAAGCCAATCTTGCCTGTACTTTCAAAATGTAGTGAGTACAATGAAGAAAATGGAGCAGTTTCATAAAATAGTAGGTGATCAAAGAACTGCAAATCGATTCCTCTTTTTGAATCTACATGCCTTGAACTGACTTTGTAGACTGGTATTAAGAGGCATCTGTTTCCCTGCTGTGGAATCTGTGACAGGTCATGTGACTTGCTTTAACCAGTACAAAGTGTTAGAAGTAATTATGTGCCACACCCAAGTCTAGGCTTCAAGAGGTTTTCAGGCATCTACTACCTCTGCCCTGAAACACTGCCAAGCTCCACAGGAGCAAGCCCAAGCTAGCTTGTTATGACAGACCACATGACAAACATGTGGTCCAGACATGGCCCTGACCAATAGTCAACCACCATGTGACTGAAACTATCCCATACAAGTCAACCTTCAACCAACTCTACCAGCATACCACCCACATATAAGTAAATCTGGAGGGTATCAACCAATCCTAGTCCTTAACACAACCCTCCAGATGACTTGTGAGCACACTGATTTAAGCCCCAGACTTCTGATGGTTAGTTATGCAGCAAGACCTAACTGAAAACCTCCAGGAACAGGTAAGGGTGTGCAAAGATAAACTGGCTCAGAAAGACACTGTTTAAACCAAGATCCTAAGGATTAAAAGAGACAATACTATAAATAAAATGAATGAAAACTGTTCTGAGCAGATGCCCTGAAATGATCAAGGGATTGAAATAGAAGTATGGCTAGCACATGGTGGGCAAAGAAGTAAATGGCATGAGATAAGGTTGCAAAGGAAAGCAGGGGCCATATCTTACACTGATTTGATATGCAATGGAGAGTTGCTGAAAAGATTTAAGCAAGAGTGTAACTTCATTTGTTTCAAAAATATACTAACATGAGTTCAACATTTATGAGGAGATAAGTTCAGAATTAAAACTCAGACTTCTATCACTTAAAATCAAAGTTATTTTTCCTTGTCCTGTAGTTATATTTCTGTTTATATCAGAGGTTTTCAAAGGATGTCCCAGGACTGGAAACATCACAATCTCTTAATAACCTGAAAGCCCACCAAGTGCTGTGTCCATGTATGCCACTATCACTGCAAACTACATTATGATATAAGACTATAATGCATCAATAAAAGTATAAAAAAAAATAGAGCCAGGCATGGTGGTGCACGCTTGTAATCCCAGTACTTAGGAGGCTGAAACCAGAGGATTCAGGTTGGTGGCCAACCTCAGCTGCTTAGTGAGGCCCTCCACATCTTAGTGAGACCTTGTTTTCAAATAAAGAATAAAAAATAGGGTTGGGGGTATAGCTTGGAGGTAGAATGCTCCTGGGTTCAATCCCCAGTACTGCAAAAAAAAAAAAGTATAAAAAAATAAAAAGTCGGGTCCCATCCCAGGCCTGTTGGATAAGACTTTGGAAATGGGGGCCCAGTTACCTGGTTCTTTGTTCTTTATTTAATTATGATAAAATGTATATAAAAATTTGCCATTTTAACCACTTTAAATGCACAATTCGGTGACATGAATTACATTTATAATATTATACAATATCACAAATATTAGCAAATTTTTTCATCCCCAAATAAAAACTTTATAAACATTTAGCAATAATGCCTATTACCCCCTCCCCAGCCCTTGTTAACTTCTAATCTATTCTCTGTTTCAATAAATTTGCCTATTAACATTGCATATAAGTGGAATCATAAAATATTTGTCCTCATGTGCCTGGCATATTTTACATGGTATATGTTTTTAAGGCTCTCCCATGTTGTAGAATGTATTAGAATTCCAAACCTTTTTATGGCAGAATAATAGTCCATTGCATGCATAGACCACATTTTATTTATCCATTCATACATGGATGGATATTTATGTTGTTTCCATCTTTGGATATTGTAAATTATGCTGCAGTGAACATTGACATACGGACATGTTTGAGTTCTGATTTTCAATCCTTTGGAGTACAAACCTTGGAGAGGAAATGTTGAATCACATAATACTATGTTTAAATTGTTAGGGAACCAACAAATTTTTTTCCATAGCAGTGGCACCAGTTCACATCCACCCTAGCAATGTACCACATTTTCACTATCTTCTTTTCCATATTTTTTATTATTACCATCCCAGTAGGTATAATGGGATACATGATTGTGGGTTTGATTTGTATTTTCCTGACTAAAGAAGTTGAGCATCTTTCTGTGTGCTTATTGATCATTTGTAAATCTTCTTTGGAGAAATGTCTATTCAGACATTGCTTATTTTTTAACTGGGTGTTCATCTTTTTGTTGCTGAGTTATGAGTACTTTGTATATTCTGGATATTAAGTAGTCATCCAATATATAATTTGAAAATGTTTCCTCTTGTTCTATGGGCTTCCTTCTCATATTCTTGGTAATATCTTCTGATACACAAAAGTTTCTGATTTTGGTGAAGTTCAATTTATCTTTTGTTTTTCTTTTGTTCATACTTTCAGTGCCATATCTAAGAATTCATGTAAAAAATCAAAGGTCATAATTACCTTATATTTTCCTTTCCATGTGATTCATGGTTTTAGCTCTTATATTTAGAATGTTGGTCCATTTTGAATTAATTTTTGTATATGATGTGAGATAGGGTCACAACTTCATTCTTTTGCATGTGGAAATCCATCAGCATTTATTAAACAGACTATTCTTTTCCCTAATGAATGGTTTTGATACTTTTGTCAAAAACTAGGTGACCATGTAATGTATAGGCTTATGTCTGGACTCTCAATTCTGTATCATCGGTATGTATGCCAATACCATATTATATTAATTATTACAGGTTTGAATTAAGTTTTGAAATTAGGAATTTTGATTCCTTCAAATTTGTTTTTTTTCAAGATTTTTGACTAATTGAGGTCCTTTTAAATGCCATATGAATTTGAGAACCAGCTTTTCCATTTCTGTGAAAATAGGTGTCAGAATTTGGATGTAAATTATATTGATTCTGTAGATTGCTTTGGGTAGTATTAATATCTTAATTTATTAATCTCCCAACCTGTGAATAGGGATATCTATCTATTCTGGTTTTATTGAATTTTTCAACTAAGTTTTATGTTTTTAAAAATCTTCTATTTCCTTGTTTATATTGATTACTGGATATTTTATTCATTTAGATGCTCCTATAAATGGAATGTTTTGTTTTGTTTCGTGGTGCTGGAGATGGAACCCAGGGGCCTTCTACCTCCAGGATACACACCTAGCTCTATTTATTGTTTATTTTTTATTGGCACATTATAACCATACATCTTAATGAGGTACAAGTTGGTAGAGGCATACATGCACATAGCATTCATTTATATTTTGAAACAGGTACTCAGTTGCTGAAAGTCTCACTAAGCTACTGAGGCTGGCTTCAAACCCATGACCCTCCTATCTCAGTCTCCCAAGTACTGGTATCACAGGGATGTGCCACCATACTCAACTGGAATGTTTTCTTAATTTCTTTTTCTGATTGTTTACTGATGAAATTTTTGAATGATCACTGATTTTTGTGTGTTGTAGCCTGTAAT
Source organism: Graphiurus murinus (assembly GCA_004027655.1). NCBI lineage: Eukaryota > Metazoa > Chordata > Mammalia > Rodentia > Gliridae > Graphiurus > Graphiurus murinus. The sequence continues at coordinate 45,990 of PVLC010010900.1, forward strand.
TTTGCTAAACTTATTGACTAGCTCTAGCAATATTTTTTGTAAATTCTTTGGAATTTCTACATATAATATCATGTCTGTGAAAAGAGATAGTTTTACTTCTTCCTATCCAATTTGCACGATTTTATTTGTTTTACTTATTTAATTACACTGGCTAGAAATTCCAGTACACTGTTGAGTAACAGTAGTGATATTCTTGCTTTCTTCCGGACTTTAAGAGGAAAGCTTTTAGTTTTTCACTATCAAGTATGAAGCTTGCTGCAGGCTTTAAATTTATGCTCTTTATCATGTTAAGGAAGTTTCCTTTTGTTGTTAGTTTTGTGAGTTTTTGTTTGTTTTTGTTTTTTTAATCATGAAAGGGCATTGGATTTTGTCAAATGCATTCTCTGTCAATTTAGATGGTACTGTGGGGGTTTGTCTTTCTTCATTCTGTTAATGAATCATTATACTAACTGAGTTTCCTATGTGAAACCACCCTGCATCTTAGGGTAAATCACACTTGGGATGGTACATAATCTTTTAATATGTTATTGGATTCAATTTCCTAGTATTTTGTTAAGGAAGTGCTCTATATTAATATGAGATGTTGGTCTGATTTCTTTTTCTTTTGATGTTTTCATCTGGCTCTGAAATCATGGTATTTCTGGCATCGTAGGATGAATAAGAAAGTGTTCCCTCCATGTCTATTTTAAGATTGGTGTTAATTCCTTTTTAAATGTTTGGTACAATTTGTCAGTGAAACCATCTGGTCCTGGATTTTACTTTGTTGGGAGAATTTTGTTCAATCTCTTTACTTCCTATAGGTCTCTTCAGATTTTTTCTTTCTTCATGATTGGTCTTGACAGGTTATACATCTCTAGGACTTAGTCTGCCTCTTTTAGGTTTTCTAATTTATTAGTTTACAATTATCCATACTGTTTTCTTTTCATCCTTTTTATTTTTGTAATGTTTGCGTGGTGACCCAGTGTCCCCACTTTAAATATGTCATCTCATTGCCTCTGCCAGTCATGGTTTCTGATGAGAAATTGGCTGTTAGTTTTCTTGAGGCTTCTTTGTACCCGATAATGACTTCTCTCTTCCTGTTCTCAAGATTCTCTCTATGACAGTTTCATTATAATGTATTTTAGTGTGAATATCTTTGAGTTTATCCAATTTGGAGTTTGTTGAACTTGGATGTATAGATTCATATCTTTCATCATATTTGGAAAGTTTTAGTCATTATGTCTTCAAATATTCTCTCTGTCCCTTTGGCTCTCCTTTGTCTCGTTCTGAGACCCCCTAGTGCATGTGTTAGTCTATTTGATAGGAAACTACAGGTCCCTCAGTCTGTTCATTTTTCCGTTTCTTCTCTACACAATTTCAATCTTTTTTTTTTCCAATGCTGGTGCTTGAACCCAGGGACCTGCACATGCTAGGCCGGTGCTCTATCACTGAACTATGTTCCCAGTCTTTAATTTCCTTTTTTATACTTTTCTTGGTGCATTATAGTCTGACATCATAATGTAGTTCAAAAT
>PVLC010010901.1:0-48854 GCA_004027655.1 Graphiurus murinus
TTTTTTTTTTTTTTTTTTTGCTGTACTGGGGATGGAACCCAAGGGCATTCTACCTTCAAGTTACACCCCCAGTCCTATTTTTTATTCTTTATTTTGAAACAGGGTCTCATTAAGTTGTGGAGGGTCTCACTAAGTAGCTGAGGCTGGCTGAGAACCCGGATCCTTCCTTCTCAGCCTCCCAAGTACCGGGATTACAAGCGAGCACCACCACACCCAGCTACACTTTTGAGTTACACGCCTAGTGCGCCCCCCCCCCCCTTTGTGGTACTGGGGGTGGAACCCAGGAGCCTTCTACTTCTGGGTTATACCCCCAGCCCTATCTTATTTTTCATTTGGAAAGAGGGTCTCACTAAGTTGCTGAGAGTCTCACTAGTTGATGAGGCTAGCTTTGAGCCTGTGATCTTCCTGTCTTAGCCTCCCAAGTACTGGTATTACAGGCATGTGCACCCACCATACCCAGCTCCCCTAGCCCTTTTTATTCTTTTGTTTTGAAACAGGGTCTTGCTAAGTTGCTGACAGTCCACTACACTATTTTTTTTTTTTGGCCTTCAACCTATATATTTTCTTCTAATAAATTAGAGAATTATATATGTGTATACTTGAGGCATTTAGAAACTAAATGATATAAATATGATTGAATCAGAATACATTTTAATAATTTTTTGAAATCAAGTATTCTTTTTATAATTCTTTTCTGTAAATATTTGTTCCACTTTCAATTCATTGTATTTATTTTTTTAATCACACTAAGTAAAAAAAAGCACGAGGAAAGATTAGCTACATGATAGCTAGTTACAGGAACATAACATGATAAAGTATTGATTAAAGTGGTTATTAGAAGCCGGGCATGTAAAGAATACAATATACAACTGGGAGTGTAGTTTGGAGGTTGCATGCCCCCGGGTTCAATCCTCAGTACTGAAAAAAAAAAAAAAAAAAAGTGGTTATTCGAATTAAACTCAAGGAACAACATGATTTGTTTTTATTTATTTTATTTTATTTTTTTGCGGTACTAGGGATTGAACTCAGGGGCATTCTACCTCTGAGCTATACTCCCAGCCCTATTTTTAATTCTTCATTTTGAAACAGGGTCTCACTAAGTTGCAGAAGGCCTCACAAAGTAGCTAAGGCTGGCCAAGAACCTGGATTCTCCTGTCTCAGCCTCCCAAATACTGGGATTACAAGCATGCGCCACCACGTCTGGTTGCAACCTGATTTAAACAAGGCATACCAACAGTTCAACCTTCACATGCCATTATTATTAAATTTGGTATTTCAACATGTTACTGTTTTTCTCATCTTCAACACCTTTTAAATCTCCTTCTGCAGCTACTGCCCCAATTCTGTACTCGCTTCTGAAACAAAACTAGTACTTGAAAGACTTGCTTATTCTTTCTGTTTTCCTCTTTCTCCCCATTCTCTCTCTTCTCTCTTCCCCCTTCTCTCTCTCTCGCTCTCGCTCTCGCTCTCGCTCTCGCTCTCGCTCTCGCTCTGGCTCTCACTCTCTCTCTCTTTCTGTAGTGCTGAGGACTGAATCCAGGCAGGGAGTTTTAAATTTTGTATTGGGAAACAGAGTCTTGCTAAGTTGCTGAGGGCCTCACTAAGTTGCTAAAGTTGGCCTTGAACCTCCTGTGTCAGCCTCCCCAGTACTGGGATTACAGGTGTGTGCCACCATGCTCATCTTATATCCATTAAAATCAGTTTCCCCCACCACCCTCTGAACTTGCTCTTGTCATAGTCATCAGTGATCAGTGGCCTCCATGTTGCTAAATCCAAAGGTCCATTCTCATCTATCCATCCTTCTCTTTCTTTTTCCTTTCTTTCTTTCTTTTTTTTTTTGCAGTCCTGGGGATTGAACCCAGGTTCCACAGGTCACCAGCACATGGCTTACATTCTCAGGTCTGACTTATGCTTTGATGTGGCTGGTTTAGATCTAGGCATCACATACACATTCCAAGCAGAAGGAAGACAGAAATGGCACCTCCCTGCAGAGCAGCTCTATGAAGAGCTCTTTTGGAAGCCCTGCCCACCTTACTCTCTATCCCCACACACATTTGTGTGTTTATCTCATAGGTTCAATAGCTGGATTCACTCATGTTTGCATCTTGCTGTATGGAAAGCAAGCAGTTAGAGCTTTAATTTCAGATAGCAATAAATATGCTCAGATTATTCTTATTCTTCTTCTTATTATTATCATCATCATCATTATTTTTGCAGTGCTGGGGATTGAACCCAGGGGCATTCTACCTCTGAGCTGCACCCCAGCCCTATATTTTATTCTTTATTTTGGAACAAGATCCCACTAAGTTTCGGAGGGCCTTTCTAAGTTGCTGAGGCTGGTCAAGAATCTACAATCCTCCTGTCTCAGCCTCCCAAGTACTAGAATTATAAGTGTGCACCACCATGCCTACCTTGAAGTTCTGATATTAAGAAAGAAGAGGAAACCAGGTACAGTGATACATTCCTGTAACCCAGTACTTGGGAGGCTGAGACAGGAGGACTGCAGGTTTGAGGACAGCTTCAGAAATTTAGCAAGACTTGCAGCAACTTAGTGAGACCCTGTTTCAACATAAATAAGGCTGGGGAAGTAGCTTGGGGGTGGAATGCCTCTGGATTTAATCCCCAGGACAAAAAGAAGAAGAGGAGGAGAAAAAAGAATATTTGATAAGCATAGTAGTTTCTGCCATGACATCATATATTGGTGTGTCTTGTATGAATATCTCCAGCCCTATACTCACGTTTGAGCCCCAAGACTGCTACTCTGAACTTGGTTGCTCACTCGGAAACTCAAACTTAACCTGTGCAAAGTATGGCATCTCAGGGATGGACGATTGGTGGGAATGAGTTAAGGAAAGAGAAAGTGAATGAGTGTGGAGTGAGTTAAGGAGTGAGAAAGTGAAGCCAGCGGCCGTAGAGAGCTCTTCCAGGAGCGTTGGTATGAAGAGCAGCAGCAGAGCCTAAGAACGGTGGGTCCCTCCTTACTCTAAATATCTGACCACACAACTTAGAGGAAGGAACATTTCTTTTCTTACGGTTTTGGGCTCCGTCCAAGTGAGGCCAGGGACCACGGATGTCAGGGCATGGGGACAGGAAGCAGAGAGAGGGGAGAGCACATGGGCTGTGCACTTTACATCACAGAGGCCAGAAGCGAGAGAGGGAGCAGGGGGAAGAGGAACCAAATATGTAATTTCCAAGACCACCATCTCCAGCCTAGCCAGTGTGAAGGCTAAAGGAGAGTTTTGCTTGGTTTTATAAAATATGTGTTATTTCAGTCTCTTGTTTGTGTCAGTCAGCTTTTTGGCACTGTAATAAGTAACCAAGAAAAGGACAGACTTGTTTTGGCTCATGGCTTCAGAGACTCGGTCCATAGTTTGGCTCCATGGCAGAGGGAAGCTGCTCAGCTCCTGATGGTTGGAGGGAGGGAGAGAGAGCAAGAGAGCGAAAGGGAGGTGCCAAGGACAGACAGAGTCCCCAAGGACATATCCCCAGACATGTCTCACCTGCCTACAATTTTTACCACCTCCCAGTAGTCCACTCCAGATTATTAACCCATCAAATGGATTCTAACCTGATTCAGTTAGAATGCTCATGCTCCAATCATTTCCTAAAAGCCCCACCTCTGAGTCTTGCTATACTGGGGACCATGCCTTCAACAACAAGAGGATGAGATGCAGTACACAAATGGAAAAGTTGCTGTTTTTTTGCAGGGCGGACACATTCTATTCAAGTGTTCTATCTACAATTGAGCCACGTCCCCAGCCTATTTACTTATTTATTTAGGTATTGGTGTTCGAACCCAGGGGGATTCTTTTTTTTTTTTTGTGGTACTGGGAATTGAACTCAGGGGCATTCTACCTTTGAGCTATACCCCCAGCCATATTTAAAAAAAAAAAAACAAAAAAACTTTTATTTGTTTTTTTTGCGGTACTGGGGATTGAACCCAGGGGCATTCTACCTTTGAGCTACACCCCCAGACCTCTTTTGTGTGTGTGTGTGTGTCTGTGTGTGTGTGTGTGTGTGTGTGTGTGTGTGTGTTACTAGGGATTGAACTCAGGGGCATTCTACCTCCGAGCTATACCCCTAGCCCTATTTTTTATTCTTTATTTTGAAACAGGGTCTCACTAAGTTGTGGAGTGCCTCGCTAGGTAGCTGAGGCTGGCTGCGAACCCAGATCCTCCGGTCTCAGCCTCCTGAATGCTGGGATTACAAGCGTGCACCACCACGCCTGACTTAACCCAGGGGGATTCTACCTCTGAGCTATACCCCCAGCCATATATATATATTTTTTTTTACTTTTTTTGTGTGGTCCTGGGGATTGAACTCAGGGGCATTATACTTTTGAGCTATATCCCCAGCCCTATTTTTTATTCTTTATTTTGAAATAAGGTCTCACTAAATTACGGAGGGCCTAAGTAGCTGAGACTGGCCACGAACCTGCAATCCTCCTATCTCAGCCTCCCAAGTACTGAGATTACAAGTGTGTGCCACCATACCCAGTGTCATACTTTATTTTTAATTTGAAACAGGTCTCACTAAGTTGCTGAGGGCCTTGCTAAGTTCCTGAGGCAACCGTGAACCTGTGATCCTCCTGTCTCAGCTTCCCAAGTGTTGGGATTATAAGCTTGTGCCACCATGCCCAGCTCCCAACCCTTTTATTTTTTGTTTTGAAACAGGGTTTGCTAAATTGCTGAGGCTGGCTTCGAACCTGTGATCCCTTGGTCTCAGCCTCTCAAGTACTGGAATTACAGGTGTGTGCCACGGCACTTGGCCCTAGCTCTTTTATTTTTATAAAATAAAAATAAGTTGCCTAGTCTGACCTCAAACCTCCTTTCTCAGCCTCCTAAGTAGCTGAGACTACAGCTGTGTGCCACCATGCCCGGCTGAAAATTGGCTTTTGGTAAAAGAGAGAAGACAGAGTATGTGAGTAAAATTTTTAGGCAAAACCTGAACTGCATTCAAACTTTGATAACTCATTCTGCTCTAAACATATAATAATAATAGATTAAGATTTAAAGGAGAATCCAGATCTGGTGGTACACACTTGTAACCTCAGTACTTGGGAGGCTGAGGCAAGAGGATCACAGGTTCAAGGACAGCTTCAGCAACTTAGTGAGGTCCTCTGAAACAGTGAGACCCAGTTTCTTTCTCTCTCTCTTTCTTTCTTTCTTTCTTTCTTTCTTTCTTTCTTTCTTTCTTTCTTTCTTTCTTTCTTTCTTTCTTTCTTTCTTTCTTCATGATACTGGGGATGGAACTCAGGAGCATTCTACCTCCAGACCTATTTTATTTTTTTTTGGAAACAAGGTCTTGCTAAGTTGCTGAGAGCCTCACTAAGTTGCTGAGGCTGGCTTTGAACCTGAAATCCTCCTGTCTCAGCCTCCTAAGTACAGAGATTATAAGCATGCGCCACCATGCCTGGCTGACCCTGTTTCAAAATAAAAGATATAATAGGGATAGGGGTGTAGCTCAAAGATAGAATGCCTCTGGGTTTCAATCCCCGGTACCACAAAACCAAACAAAACCTCCCCCAAAAAGTAAAAGGAGAAAGCAATATAGATAAATCCAGATGTAAAATAAGAGAACAATACAGATAAATCCAGATGTAAAATAAGAGAAACTTCTCTTAGGTGGAAATAGAACAAAAATGTCAAAGTTTATGAGTACTAACCAGAATTTCAGTTCCTGCAGGGCAGAGGGCACTAAAATTGCTCCATGAGTAATCAGATCATAAACTTGAAAACTCCTTGCTTCTCAGGAGTGAGGCTTAAAAAAATATTAAACTCCAAATGACTATACTGGAGATACAATTTTTTTTTTTTTTTTGTACTGGGGATTGAAACCAGGGTCATTCTACCTCTGAGCTATACTCCCAGTCCTGTTCTTTATTCTTTATTTTGAAACAGGGTCTCATTAAGTTGCAGAGGGCCTCACTAAGTAGCTGAGGCTGGCCATGAACTCTGATCCTCTGGTCTCAGTCTCTCAAGTACTGGGATTACAAGCATGCGCCACCAATGCCTGGCTGAGATACAACTATTTTAGGAAGCTGTGGAGATGAGGGTACATAGATAAAAATCTCATAATTAAAAATTGAACCAATAGCTTGGAGGTAGAATGCCCCTGAGTTCAATTCCCAGTATCTCAAAAACAAAAAAATTGAACCAAAGTGCATAATTGCTTTGTAAATGGACCAGTGGAAGCCTCAATATCACCTTGGGGTAGGGATTACAAACTACCACTTGAAGACTTAGGGGTGTGTGTGTGTGTGTGTGTGTGTGTGTGTTTATGTATGGTACTGGAGGTTGAACCCAGGGGCATTCTACCTCCAAGCTACACCCCAGCCCAATTTTTTAAAAATTTATATTTTGTAGGGTGTGGTGGTACATACTTGTAATTCCAGTACTTGGGAGACTGAGATAGGAGGATTGCAAGTTTGTGAGGCCCTCCACAATTGCAACTTAGTGAGACCTTGTTTCAAAATAAAGAATAATATATAGGGCTAGGGGTGTAACTTGCAGGTTGAATGCCCCTGGGTTCAAGCCCCAGTTCTGCAAAAAAAAAAAAAAAAAAAAAAAAAAGTGTATATATATTATATATATAATATAAATACATACATATATAATATGAATATATACATATAAATATACAAATAAATAAACATATATATTTTAAGCTGAGAGTGGTGGCACAGCCTTATAATCCCAGTACTTGGGAGGCTGAGACAGGAGGATCACAGGTTTGAAGCTAGCCTCAATTTAGTGAGGCTCTCAACAACTTAGTGAGACACTGTTTCAAAATAAATAAGACTGTTTCAAAATAAATAAATAAAATAGGGCTGGGGCTGCAGCTTGGAGGTAGAATGCCCCTGAGTTCAATCTCCAGTTCTGCAAAAAAAAAAAAAATGTTCTGGGGGTGTAGCCCAGAGGTAGTAGGCCTCTGGGTTCCATCCCCAGTAACACACGCACACACACACACACACACACACACACACACACACACACACAGAGGCATGATATATACGTATACAGGGTCTTCATAGGTTGATGAGAGTCTCACTACTTGCTGAAGGTCTCCTTGAACCTGCAATCCTCCTGTCTCAGCCTCCCAAGTACTGTGATTACAGGTGTGTGCCACCACCCCCAGCTAGCAAGACTTGGCTTTTGATAGAGGGTTTGCTGACAGGCAGGGATGAGCTTGTGGTTGAAGACATAGGGGAGAGATGGAAATAAAAACATTGAAAGCTTTAAAATCCTTCAATATGAGCCTGCAAACCCAAATTCCAAACCACCTGGACAGGTTTAATGCTTAGAAAAAAAGCCAATATTGGGAGGATGAGACTGGAGGATCCATGTTCACGGCCAGCCTCAGCTACTTAGTGAGGCACTCCGCAACTTAGACCCTGTTTCAAAATAAAGAATAAAAAAATAGGACTGAGAGTGTAGCTCGGAGGTAGAATGCCCCTGGGTTCAATCCCTGGTACCGAAAAAAAAAAAAAAAAGAAAAAAGAAAAAAAAAAAAAAAAAAAAAAAAAAAAAAAAAAAAAAAAAAAAAAAAAAAAAAAAAAAAAGAAAGCCAACAAATCAATCATTAGATGTGAATTGAGCCAGGCATAGTGGCATACACATGTAATCTCAGAACTTGGGAGGCTGACAGGAGGATTGCAGGTTCAAGGACAGCCTCAGCAACTTAGTGAGGCCCTCTACAACTTAGTAAGATTTTGTTTCACAAAAACAAAACAAAACAAAAACAAACAAACAAACAAAAAATAGAGCTGGGCTTGGTGGCGCACGTTTGTAATCCCATGGAGGCTGAGACAGGAAGATTGCAGGTTGGAGGACAGCTTCAGCAAGTAGTGAGACTCATCAACCTAGTGAAACACTGTTTCAAAATAAGAATAAAAGAGTGGGGCATGGTGGTGCATGCTTCTAATCCCAGTACTTGGGAGGCTGAGACCAGAGGATCTGGGTTTGGGGCCAGCCTCAGCTACTTAGTGAGGCTGTCTGCAACTTAGTGAGACCCTGTTTCAAAATAAAGAATAAAAAATAGGACTCGGTGTGTAGCTCAGAGGTAGAATGCCCCTGGGGTTCAATCCCCAGTAATGGAAAAAGAAATATATATATATAAAGATATCCACAAACCCCAAGGTAACTTCATTAGTTCACATGGTATATGAAGCATAATTGTTCTTGAACATTGACAGAGGAAGTTGTATCATATATTAATAGCACACAATACTTCCTTAATTCAGTAGTTTAAAATGTATTTTTTTCAGCAGCCCCCTTCCCGTTATACATGGTACATGATCTGCTAAAAAGAAATGTAACTATTGTTCTTGCTTTCTATTTTTTTTGTTATTATCTTCCCTTTTCTGCTTAACACTGAAGACTAGTAACATCTGTTATTTTTATTTATTTATTTACTTTTGGTGGCACTAGGGATTGAACCCAGAAGCATTCTACCTTTGAGCTATACTCCCAGTCTGATTTTATTTCTTATTTGGAAACAGGATCTCACCAGGTTGAAGAGAGTCTCACTGCTGGCTGAGGCTATCCTCGAACCTATGATCCTTCTGTCTCAGCCTCTAAAGTACAGGGATTACAGGCATGCACCACCATGCCCAGCAACTTTATCTATCTATCTATCTATCTATCTATCTATCTATCTATCTATCTATCTATCTATTATCTATCTATCTATCTATCTATCTATCTATCTATCTATCTATCAATACTAGGGATTGAACCCAGGGGCCTTCTACCTCCAAGCTATACCCCCAGCACTATTTTTTATTTTGTATTTTTGAAACAGGGTCTCACTAAGTTGCAGAGTGTCTCACTAGGTAGCTGAGGCTGGCCAAGAACCCGGATCCTCCTGTCTCAGCCTCCCAAATGCTGGGATTACAAGAGTGCACCACCACGCCTGTCTCCCAGTCCTATTTTTTATTTTTTATTCTTTATTTTTATTTATTTATTTATTTATTTATTTATTTATTTATTTATTTATTTATTTATTTATTTATTGCGGTATTGGGGATTGAACTCAGGGGCATTTTTATTCTTTATTTTGAAACAGGGTCTCGCTAAGTTGCAGAGTGACTCACTAGGTAGCTGAGGCTGGCCTCTAACCCAGATCCTCCAGTCTCAGCCTCCCAGATGCTGGAATTACAAGCTTGTGCCACCACACCCAGCTCTTATTCTTTATTTTGAAACAAGGTCTCACCTTGTAGCTGAGGCTGGCCATGTACCTATGATCCTCCTGTCTCAGCCTCCCAAGTACTGGGATTACAAGCATGCACCACCACACCTGGGCTGACATTTTGTTATTTTTCCAACATTTAGTGCAATGTGAAAATAAATTGTTAATATATTTTTATTTCAATATTTTTTTGGTTATTAAAGGTGGAAAATTGCTACACTTTCTATAAAGCTCTATTAAGTACTTACCTGGAGTTTGTCATTGTTATAATTTGACCTTGTCAGCCTTTCTCCAGACCCTTTTGTTTAAGAAAGATTCTGTTGCCTGGCCATGGTGGCACATGCTTGTAATCTCAGTACTTGGGAGGCTGAGACAGGAAGATCCGGGTTCGCTGCCAGCCTCAGCTACTTAGTGAGGCTCTTCATAACTTAGTGAGACCCTGTTTCAAAATAAAGAATAAAAAATAGGTCTGGGAATATAGCTCGGAGGTAGAATGCCCCTGGGTTCAATCCCCAGTACTGCCAAAAAAAAAAAAAAAAAAAAAGATTCTGTTGATTGAGGCTTGGTGGCACACACTTGTAATCCCAGTATTTAGTACTTGGGAGGCTGAGGCAGAAGGATTGCAGGTTCAAGGCCAGCCTCAGCCACTTAGGCCTTCTACAACTTAGCGAGACTCTTTCAAAATAAAGAATAAAAAATAGAGCTGGGGGTATAGCTTGGAGGTAGAATGCCCCTGGGTTCCATCCCCAGTACTGCAAAAGAAAGAAAGAAGAGAGAGAGAGAATAAAAAATAGGGCTGATATGCAGCTGGGAGGTAGAATGCTCTGGGTTCAATAAAAATAAAAAAAGAAAGAAAGAAAGATTGAAAGATTGTGTTGTGGGAGCACACGTGGACAATGGAACACACCTGAAATTCCAGCTACTCTGGAGGCTGAGACAAGAGGATCACAAGTTCAAGGGCAGCCTTGGGTACCTAAGTGAGACCCTGTCTCAAAACAATCCTCCCTCTCTCCCTTGTACTGGGAATTGAACCTGGGTGTATTCTACCTCCAAGCTACCCCACCCCAGCCCTTTTTATTTTAAATTTTGAAAGTGTCTTGCTAAGTTGCTGACAGTCTTGCTAAATTGCTGAGGCTGATCTTACAGGCTGTGATCTTCCTGTCTCAGCCTCCCACGTACTGGGATTACACGTGTTTTCCTTCTTTCCTTCCTTCTCTTCCTGTGCTGGGGATTGAACCCAGGGCTTGCACATGCTAGACAAGTGCTCCATCACTAGGCTATGTTCCTAGTCCTTTGTCTCAAAATAAAAAATAAAAAGTAGCCAGGTATGGTGGCGCACGCTTGTAATCCCAGTACTTGGAAGGCTGAGACCGGAGGATCCAGGTTTGTAGCCAGTCTCAGCTACTTAGTGAAGCCCTCTGCAACTTAGTGAGACTCTGTTTCAAGATAAAAAATAAAAAACAAGACTAGGGGTGGGGCTCAGAGGTAGAATGCCCCTGATGCCCCTGGGTTCCATCCCCAGTACTTCCCCCCTCCAAAAAAAAAAAAATAGTGCTGGGGACATATGTCAGTGGTAGAAGTCCCCTGGGTTCAATCCCTAATACTGGGGAGGAAAAAAAGTCTGAGTACATACCCAAAGCATTATCATCATTGTTACTATAGAACTAAATGACAGCCTAAGTTTTTATTATAGTTTAATAAAAGATGTCAAGTCCTCCCCTTCCAGTTTACATGCTACTATTTAAACAGGGTTGTGTTTTGGCAACTGCTACAAATAAACAAACTGCTGTAACAGAAATCATACCTGCACTATTCTTTTCTCCACGAGTGCTTACGCGACAGAAAGAGCATGGGATTTGAGTCCTTTGGGCTTAGCTTCCAGTTTTGCTGTGTTTCTTACCAGTTCTTAGATACAAGGGAAACCACTTAGTGTCTCTGAGCCTTAGCTGTGGCCTCTAAAGTGGTGATAATTGTGAAGATTGATGAGGTCAAGTAAAAGACTTGTGCCAAGTTCTCCCTTTTCTTTACCTGTAATAGGAAGAGAGTCCCGCGCACACTTTCTGGGCCTGGAACAATTGGGCCAGAGCTTATCTTGTTACTAAGGGACAAAGGGCTAGAATGCCAAAGAATGGCTTCCAGACGGGAACGACAGCACCCTCAGATTGGGGAGAGGACGCTCCCTTCGACTGAAGCTTACTGGAAACCACACGCTGTGGGTGGGACTAACCGGCCAGCTGCAGGAATCCTTCCCAGAAGTCAGCCATGTGATTTGAGGACATTTTACTGATGAGATTAAGATGCTAAAATGCCATTGTGCCGCAGCCAACGAAAGTATAATTAATGTCCAGCCAGCTACAAACTTGACGATTGTAATATTCCATGGATGTCAACAGAAGTGATGGTACTGAGATGTGAGAAGGGGGGTTTCCGGGGCGTCCACGGTGGTTCTGGCAGCCTCGGCACACTGTCACACAGCGTCGTAACAGTATCCTCATGCACTGGAGATTCCGCTAATGAGGAAATGGAGACTCCAGTGGTACTTGCTCCATGGAAGTAGCTCTCTCTGGGCTAATCAATCTCTCAAACTCACAGGAAGCTGCTGCGAACCCAAGGGCGTAGACTTAGGTGCACAAGAAATACCCAGCTTTAGTCTTAATGTTGCTCAACTAAATTTATATTGTGAGTCGCTACTCCAGCAATACAGCGGGAACTCAGTCTCTCCCAATTTTGAATTCCTGCCTCATCTCTTACATGGGGTTGCAGCTGAGTCCTGACTTTGTATGGCTTAATTAAGCTTATATAGTTATAGGGTTTATGTGCCTCCCAAACATTGGTGGCAGTGGTACAAGGCTGGGGGAAATCTGGTCTCTCTTGAGAAGTCAAAGGGAAACCTGTTCCTTGTTGGTCCATGCAGGTTGTCATGGAGACAGCCTTTCCTCCCACTGGTGCAACCCTAGCCAGTCTCTGGACCATTTCTGTGCCTTCCCTGGATACATGAGGGCCATTCTGTTGTTGCCCTCTGAAGGCTAGACACTGAGGCAGTCAGCCTGGACAGATGGCTGACGTATTTCTTCTCTGGTTTTATGCTGTCTGCCCAGGATTCTACTCAGTTGCTGGGACACAGGTCCCTTCTGCTGTGGAGTCCATAATCCTATCCAGGGGTTTCGGCTCTGGCTCACCTCCCAGTGCTCAGCCTAGAAAGCAATTTCTTTCTTTCTGCCTGCCTGCCTGCCTTCCTTCCTTCCTTCCTTCCTTCCTTCCTTCCTTCCTTCCTTCCTTCCTTCCTTCCTTCCTTTCTTTTCTCTCTCTCTCTCTCTCTCTCTCTCTCTCTCTCTCTCTCTCTTTCTCTCTTTCCCTCTCACTTCCTCCCTTTCCTCTCTTTCTCTCTCTTTTGGTACTAGGGATTAAACCCAGGGGATTTCTACAACAGAGTCATGCCCTTTTTTATTTTGAAACAGGGTGTCTCTATGTTACCACACGCTGGCCTTGAACCTGCAATCCTTCTGTTTCAGCCTCCTACTGGATTACAGATATACTGTCACAACTACCAACCACCCAACTACAGCCTCTCTCAGGGTTATGCTGGTGTCATCTCCTGTCACTTTCTCTTTCATTCTTTTTTTATTTTTTCATTAGATGTGAAGAAACTTTTCCCTAGTTGTAGAGAAGGTAGCTTTTACTGCTCTAGAATCTTCTGATGATCTTTTCGTTATTCTTAAGGAGTTAGCTCTTTCTTTCCTTTTTTTTTTGCGGTCCTGGGGATTGAACTCAGGGGCATTCTACCTTCAAACTACACCCCCAGCCCTATTTTTTATTCTTTATTTTGAAACAGGGTCTCACTAAGTTGCAGAGGGCTTCACTAAGTAGCTGAGGCTGGTCTCGAACCTGGATCCTCCTGTCTCAGCCTCCCAAGTACTGGGATTACAAGCGTGAGCCACCACATCCAGCTTTTTCCTTTTTTTTTTTTTTTTTTTTTTAAACACAAAGTCTTCTCTATCACACTTCTTCTCTGAGCCAATGAATAACGAACGGTTTAGTAATAAACAGAGAGAAATGATAAAAAACAAACTCTTTCAGAAATACTGTCTTGTAGCCAGGTGTGGTGGCGCACGCCTGTAATCCCTGTACATGGGAGGCTGAGACCAGAGGATCTGGGTTCGAGGCCAGCCTCCACTACTTAGTGAGGTCCTCTGCAACTTAGTGAGACCCTATTTCAAAATAAAATAGCTCAGAGGTAGAACGCTGCCAGGCGTGGTGGTGCATACTTATAATCCCAGTACTTGGGAGGCTGAGAAAGGAGGATAGCAGGTTTGTGGCCAGCCTCAGCTACTTAGTGAGGCCCTCTGCAATGAAAGAATAAAATAGGGCTGGTGGGGGGGTGTAGCTTAGAGGTTGAATATCCCTGAGTTCCATCCCCAGTGTTACACACACACACACACACACACACACACACACACACACACACAGAAAAAGAAAAAGAAACTTGCTATAGAGTAAGCAGAGATGCTTAGATGAGCAAGTCTCAAGTGCTCAGGAAGGACCTGATAGAGAACACAGGCCTTGGTACCCAGCACCTGAGCCCTGAGCAGGGCTAAATCCTTCATCTACAGCTCCCATCTTCCTGGGCTTCCCCGCACCCCTCTCTTTCAGTTTTCCCACCACTCTGGTTGGCTTTAGAGGGGCCTCAGGCCTTCTTCAGGCAGAGCACACTGGAGTTGTTTCAGCCTTCTACTTCCGAAAGTTGTCCTCTTGGTCTGTTTTCTGCGGCTATCACAGAATGCCGGAGACTTATAATGAACATGAGTTCATTTGGCTTCTGCTTCTGGAGGCTGGGAAGTCTAAAATCAAGGGGCCGCATCCTGAACGGGGCTTCCTGCTGCCCCCTACTGTGGTGGAAGGCATCACATGCTGAGAGCAAGAGGGGGTCAATCCCAGGATCCTGGCATGAATTCCCTCAGGAGTGTCCAGCCTAACCACCTCTTGACCCCCTTGTGTTGGGGTTCTAGTTCCAACACAGGCACCTTGGGAGTCACATGCAGAATGTAGCTGTTGTATATTCCTCCAGGCCCATTTCTTAGAGCCGGCACCCAGTGTGCCTTGGTAGAGCTGGAGTGTGCCCCAAACACCTGCACCCTGCATTCCTGGGCAACTTCATCTTGTTTTGAAACTCAAATACGTGCATTGAAACAACAACAATGACAAAAAACAAAACCAAAAACAAACAAACAAAAAACACATGCAAACAGAAGTACAGCAAAAAAAAAAAAAAAAAAAAAAGTCTCCTCACCCTTGACCTCCCCTTTACTCCTGTAATTTTTTTGTTTTGTTTTTGGTACTGAAGGGTGAACCCTGGGGCGTTCTACCTCCAAGCTACACCCCCAGACCTTCTTATTTTTTAATTTTTTTTGTGATACTGGAATGGAGCCCAGGGGCTTTCTACCTCTGGGCTACAGCCCCAGCCCTCTTTCATTTTTTATTTGGAAACAGAATCTCACTAAATTGATGAGAGCCTCACTAAGTTGTTGAAGCTGGCTTCGAACCTGTGATCCTCCTGTCTCAGCCTCCTAAGTACTGGGATTACAGATGTGCACACTCTGCCCAGTTTGACCTTTTACTATATCTGTCTGTCTATCTATCTATCTATCTATCTATCTATCTATCTATCTATCTATTATCTATTTTTGTGATACTGGGGATTGAACTCCTCTGAGTTCAATCTAGTCCTGAGCTGCATTCCCAGCTCTATATTTATATTATTTTATTTTTGCAGCACTGGGGATTGAACCCAGGGGCATTCTACCCCCGGGCTACATCCCCCAGCCCTACCTAGTTTTTATTCTTTCCTTTCCTTTCTCCTTCCTTCCTTCCTTTCTTTTTTTGCTGTACTGGGAATTGAACCCAGAGGCATTCTACCTCTGAGCTATACCCCCGGCCCTATTTTTTTTTTTTTTATTCTTTATTTTGATACAGGGTCTCACTAAGTTGCAGAGCGCCTCACTAGGTAGCTGAGGCTGGCTGCGAACCCGGATCCTCTGGTCTCAGCCTCCCAAATGCTGGGATTACAAGCGTGTGCCACCACGCCTGGCTCCAGCCCTATTTTTTATTCTTTATTTTGAAACAGGGTCTAAGTTGCAGAGGGCCTCACTAAGTAGCTGAGACTGGCTGAGAACCTGTGATCCTCCTGTCTCAGCCTTCCAAGTATCGTGGGATAACGCGGTCCCACTCATGGGTCCTTGGCCTCCGTGATAAAAAGAATTTTAACACGTGCCAGTTGGGGACAAAAGGCAGGTATTTATTCAGGGAAACAAGGGACTCGGGAAAACAGGTAAGTGGAGATCTTCCTGGCCATTCGGGCAAAAAGAGGGCAGAAGAGAGGAAGCGGGCCTTTTTATAAACTTTCAAGAGGGGCGGGCATAGAAGCAGTCTGGACGTCCGTCCTCCTTTTTCAGGTATTGGCGGTTGATAGGTAGACATTCCAAGTTAGATCCTCCTCCTTTCTCAGGTTTCAAGTGGTCGCTGGCTGAGATCTGACCTTTGTCCTAAGGAATCTCAGGTGGGGGCTGGGATTCAGGGGATTAAAAAGGTGTGGCACACTTAGACTTTTCTCCTAAGATTTTGAGCACACCCTATAGGGTGGGGTCAGCTAGAACTCTCCAGATTTTAAAACTATATTTTTCCTTTTTCCTCCCAGTGTCTCCTTCCTACCTAAATTTTATTCCTTCTCTTCTACCTCATCACAAGTACTGGGATTACAAACATGTACCACCATGCTCAGCTTTCATTTTTATTTTGAAGCAGGGTCTTGCTAGGTTGATAAGTCTCACTACTTGCTGAGGCTGTCCTTGAACCTGTGATCCATCTGTCTCAGCCTCCCAAGTACTGGGATTACAGGCATGTACTACCAAGCCTTCGTTGACCTTTTTATTTTGAAACCGACTCACTGAATTACTAAGAGAGAGCTTCACTAAATTGCTGAGGCTGGCCTCCAAACTGTGGCCCTCCTGTGTCAGTCTCCCAAATCCTGCGATTACAAGTGTGTGCCTCTATGCCTGGCAACCTTGTACTTTCAGTCCTATTTCTCCGAGGCAACCATTCTTATCAGTTTCTCCTGAGTCTTTCTGTTGTGGGATAACACGCTCTCACTCGTGGGTCCTTGGCCTCTGTGATAAAAAGAATTTTAACACATGCCAGTCAGGGACAAAAAGGCAGGTATTTATTTAGGAAAATAAGGGACGGGTAAGCGGGAGCAGGAGGGCGGAAAAGAGAGCTTTTCGGTCTCTTTCAGTCCTTATATAAACTTTTTAGAGGGGCGGGCACAGAAGCAGTCTGGACCTCCTTCTTTCTCAGGTATTGGTGGTTGATAGATAGGCGTTCCAAGTTGGATCCTCCTCCTTTCTCAGGTTTCGAAGATGGGAGGTCGCTGACCTTTGTCCTAAAGAATCTCCGGTGGGGGCAGGGCCTATGAACTCTCCAGATTTTATTTTATTATTTATTTATTTATTTATTTATTTATTTATTTATTTATTTATTTGGCGGTATTGGGAATTGAACTCAGGGGCCTTCTACCTCCAAGCTATACCCCTAGCCTTATTTTTTATTCTTTTTTTGAAACAGGGTCTCACTAAGTTGCGGAGGGCCTCACTGGATAGCTGAGACTGTCCTCGAACCCAGATCCTCCGGTCTCAGCCTCCCGAATGCTGGGATTACAAGTGTGCGCCACCACGCCCGGCTCTCTCCAGATTTTAAAGCTATATTTTTCCTTTTCTTTCCAATGTCTCCTTCCTGCCTAAAATTTTTATTCCTTCTACTCTACCTCATCATTTCCAGAGACATTCTTAACACATACACACACACACACCCACACACACTGTAAGATGTTCTGCCTACTCCTCTGCCTTCTGATTTATTTATTTTTCTTACTTGATATTTCATCTATCCATCATGCTCTGAGTGTCTCAGTAGTTCCCGTCCTTGTATTCCAACCATATCCATCATGATTACACACCTCATATTTGCGCCCAACCTTCTCTTTAGCCCTCTGACCATCATTACATCCATCTTCAGAGGAGGTTACATTCTTCCTTGCTTGAAGTCAGCAAAGTCTGAGGGCAGACCATTCTAGGATTATTAGATATGTACCATTAACAGACCGCTGGAAGAAACTTCCGGCAAACTTAACAATACCACAGGCATGTGGCTATTGAGACATCATTTTCTTAACATCAGCAGAGAATAAAGGTACTCAAATCTTTCGAAAACATGAAGATCTATATTTGGACCATATCTTTATTGCTATACCCAGAACCTATGACGTTGGGTAACACACTAAAATAAGGGATTTTAATCTCCTGTGACTGCCAATTAGACTGTCCCAAGTCCTAGAAATGGGCATGTAAGTGGTTTTTCCTTTATATTGAAAATGTTCCAGCTGGGTGTGGTGGCACACACCAGTAATCCCAGTAATTGGGAGGCTGAGACGGAGGATCACAGGTCTGAGGTCAGCAATGTATCGAGACTGTCAGCAACTTACCAAGATCCTGTTTCATAACAAAAAAAAAAAATCAAAAAAGGCTAGGGGTGTAGTTCAGAGGTAGAATGACCCTGGGTTCAACCCCCAGTACCACACACACACACACACACACACACACACACACACACACAGGAAATCTAAAGGTCTAAAAGAACCCTGTAATTCCTAACTTCTAATTTTTTCCCCCTTGGTACTGGCGATTGAATCCAGGGGCACTCTACTTCTAAGGACACCCCTAGCCCCCTCTTTTTTTTTTATTTTGAAACGGGGTCTCGCTAGGTTCTTGAGGGTCTTCCTAAATTGCTGAGGATGGCCTCACACTTGCAATCCTCCTTTCTGAGCCTCCCAAGTACTAGAATTATTGGTGCATGCCACCATGTCCTTAGACTTAAATTTCTTTTTTTCTTTCTCTGTGTGTGTGTGTGTGTGTGTGTGTGTGTGTGTGTGTGTGTGTGGTATTGGGGATTGAACCCAGACACATCCTACCTCTGAGCTACCAGCCCTATTTTATTTTTATTTTGAAACGGGATCTCCCTAGTTTGATGAGAGTCTCACTACTTGCTGAGGTTGTCCTTGAACCTTCAATCCTCCTATCTCAGCCTCCCAAGTACTGGGACTACAGGCATGCACCACCATGCCTGTCTTAGACTTAAATTTTGAAGTTTAGTATTATCCAGAAGCAGAAAAATATGTTAGAGGGTCTTGAGAGATTTCTTTTATATTTATAACTCACTTGTTTGTCAAATTTGTGTTCCTAGTTGAGGATTTTCTAAAATCAAGTAAAAATGAGGGAAAGAATAAATTCCCTTCCAAACAATAATACTAAAAACCTGAAATTGCCATGGGCTGAGCTCAGCACAGGAGCCAACTTCTCTGTCTAACCTCCTGGACTTGGCTTCACTTAGGCCTGAGTGAGCAGTTCGAAATTTAAGTTGTCACTGGCCACCGAGAGACCCGCTAGGGCTGACCTTCTCATGGAGAAGGACAATTTGTTTCTAGCCTCAGCAATCTCTAATCCTTTTTTTTTTTCTTTTGTTTTTGGTACTGAGGATTGAACCCAGGGGCATTCTACCTCTGAGCTACCCCCCAGCCCTATTTTATTTTTTATTTTGAAACAGGGTTGCTACAGGCCTCAAACCTATGATCCTCCTGTCTCAGCCTCGAAAATATTAAGATTACAGGCGTGCACCCAGCACAATCTCTATTCTTTTAACTCTTATTTCTTTGTAGGGAAAAGTCAGTACAGAAATTTTTTTTTTTTTTTTTTTTTTTTAGAAAAAAACCACAGGCTTTCTTCCATTTCCAAGGGCTGGTCTTGGAGGGCAGGGGAGCAAGTTCTGACAGTGGGGAGGCCCCTCCTTGCCAGCGATGGGCATGTTCCGCAGGACCACGCTAACTGAGTCCCCACGCAGGAACATCTTGGAGATGCAGCGGTCCTTGTTGACTGGCTTGGACTTCTTCCTGCCCTTGCCGCTCTTGGGGACCTCCGTGCACATCCCCCTCATATTCTCCAGCACCATGTTGCAGTGCCCAGGAGATTCGTGTTATTTCGGCAGTTGATGAGAACTTGAGTGTTCTTAACTGACTGTGTTAAATTCCTCCTCTGCCCGCTTCTGCAGTTCCTCTGGCGTCATCTCACTCTCGGGTTTGTTGAGGAGGCTCCTGGTGGTGGCTGAGTCCTCAAGTCACTCCTGCCTCCTCCGCGTTGCTTCGGCCTCTGCGGCGCAGGACGCGAGGAACTTCCGCTTCCTGCAGCACACTTCCGAGGATGCATGCCCAGGAATTGTTAATAAAGTACAAAAACTAAATTGACCTTTCCTAGGAATTTAGAGTAACTAGAATTAATACTGCTTTTTTCATTATAATTGGTATTATTTTTCATTATAATTAGTATTATTTTACCACTATGATCTTATGTTGACTAACGACATTATGATTAAAACTACTAGAGCTGAGTGTGGTGGTGCACACCTGTAATCACAGTACTTGGGAGGCTGAGACAGGAGGATCGCATATCGGAGGGAGGCTAGCCTCAGCAATTTAGTGATACTGTTTCAAAATAAAAACAATAAAATAGGGCGGGGGATGTAGCTTGGAGGTAGAAAGCTCCTGGGTTCAATCCCCCACCACAAAAATAAATAAATAAATTAATTATTTAATAAATATCAGAACTACTATAACTCATATAATCTTGTCGATGGGATAGACTGGGATTGAAGAAGGGACAATTCTTGTCATAAGTGAATTTTAGTTTTAGAAACTGATATTCAGAAGACTTTCTCTAGAATTCAGAAACTTGAATGAACATCCTAATAGTTTCCACATTCAGATAACCATAACTGTCACTTAATGATACCTCTCTCTCTTTTTTTTTTTTTTTTCGGTACTGGGGATTGAACCCAGGGGCATTCTACTGCCGAGCTACACCCCCAGTCCTATTTTTTTTTTTTTATTCTTTATTTTGAAACAGGGTCTCACTAAGTTGCGGAGGGTCTCACTAAGCAGCTGAGGCTGGCCGAGAACCCGGATCAGCCTCCCAAATGCTGGGATTACAAGCGTGGGCCACCACGCCTGGCTGATACCTCTCTTATCTGCTAAAGAATCTCCGAGTCTGAGCATGAAAGTCAAGAAAACTTACCTGAAATGCATTGGAAGCATGGATGCGGTTCTCCTACAGATCAAATTCTACCTCCTGTGTACATAGCTGTGTTCTCCAACAATACTAAAATTAACAGTCATTTGTTATATGATTAGCCACAAATTGACTGTTATCTAGTTATTACCAGCACTTTAGTTGAACAGTTTACTTTAGAGAAACAATTGACAGAAGGTGTTAACTGCTATTTCTCCAACATTCTGTGATCTGTTCTTAGAAAAAAAAATATTTCTCAAGGATATAAAGTTATAATTTATAAAAATTACGTTGGCAACTGGGAGTGTAGCTCAGTGGTAGAGCACTTCCCTAGCATCCATGAGACTCTGAGTTTGATCCCCAAAACCACACACACACACACACACACACACACACACACACACACACACACAGACTAACTTTAAAGCTGAGTGTGGTGGTACATGCCTGTAAACCCAGTACTTGGGAGGCTGAGACAGGAGGATCACAGGTTCAAGGACAGCATCAACAACTTAATGAGACTCTCAGCAACGCAGCAAGACCCTGCTTCCAAACAAAAACTTAAATAGTGCTGGGAGTGTTCGGAGGTAGCATGCCCCTGGGCTCAATCTCCAGCACCACACACACACACCAGAAAACTTTATATGTTAACTTGGCTGGACCATAGTGCCCAGCAGTATAATTCAGTTTATAATCTTAATTCCCCACAGATATTGCTTCCTCGATAGATTGCCCTCTCAACTTTCAAAGAAATTTGCTATTTAATAAACATATTTTGAGTCATTTACAACGCATCAAGATGAAGATCTAATCCAGTTTGTATCCTATGTCCTCTAAGGAAAGATTTCTTTTTTTCTTTCTTTCTTTTTTTTCGCGGTACTAGAGATTGAACCCAGGGGCATTCTACCTCTGAGCTACACCCCCAGCCTTATTTTTTATTCTTTATTTTGAAGCAGGGTCTCATTAAGTTGCGGAGAACCTCATTAAGTAGCTGAGGCTGGCTGGGAACCTGCAATCCTCCTATCTCAGTCTCTCAAGTACTGGGATTACAAGCATGTACCACCATGCCCGGCTGAAAGATTTCTTTTGATCTTTAGTGAAAGGAAATTTCTCTCTAGTGTATTCTTTTGAAAGCATAGGAAATTTTATTGCTACCATTTTTTTCATGTGTGTGGTACTGGGAACTGAACCCAGGGGCATTCTACCTCCAAGCTACACCCCGAGCCCTATTTTTTTATCCTTTATTTTGAAACAGAGCCTCACTAAATTGCAGAGGCCCTTACTAAGTAGCTAAGGCTGGCTGTGAATTCTCCTATCTTAGCCTCCCAATTACTGGGATTACAAGCATGCACCACCAGGCCTAGCCTTATTGCTACCATTTTTGCATCATCAAAACTTGTGATCTTGGTCTTTGCTGTCTGCCTTTCCACCAGGCCAAGATAGGGACATTGACTACTTTGACAAGCTTAACGCAGACTTCAAGAATGCCACCAAGAGTCGGGTGTGGTGAAGAAATAAAATCGGGTTGGGGGTGTAGCTTGAAGGTAGAATGCTTCTGGGTTCAATTCCCAGTACCACTAAATAAATAAATAAATAAATAAATAAATAAATAAATAAATAAATAAATAAAGGATTTGTATACATGCAGGCTATTCAGAGTTTTTTGTTTGTTTGTTTGTTTGTTTGTTTGTTTTTTCTTTTGTGTTTCTGGGGACTGAACCCAAGGGTAAATTTACTTTCAAGCTATATCCCCAGCCCTGTTTCATTTCTTGTTTGGACACAGGGTCTCGCTAAATTGCTGAGAGCCCTGTGAAGCTGCTGAAGCTGGCTTTGAATTTATAATCCTCCTGTCTCAGCCTCTCAAGTACTGGGATTACCGGCATGCACCAGCACATCCAGCTAAATTTTTTTCTCCACAAAATGTACATAGATCATTAGAAATGTCACCAACTCATTTTGTGTGATAACCATTTTTATTTATTTTTGTGGTACTGAGGATTGAACCTAGGAGCATTCTACCTCCGAGCCACACCCTCAGCCCTTTTTAATTTTTTATTTTGAAACAGGATCTCACTAAGTAGGTGAGGTTCTTGTTAAATCGCTGAGGCTCGCCTTGAACCTGTGATTCTCCTGTCTCAGCCTCCCAAGTCCTGAGATTATAGGACTTGGGAGCACCAACACATCCAGTAAGTGATAAGCATCTTTAAATTCTAAGGGGATTTGTAACATAAAGCAGATGGGACAGACTGCCACACCGGGCCTGCACACTTACTTGATTTGGCCTGCATGGTTTTTGACCTACATGGTGTGGTTTTTCAATTTGAATTAGTTAACAACTTTTTTTTTTTTTTTTTTTTTTTTTTTTTTTGGTGGTACTGGGGATGGAATCCAGGGGCCTTCTACCTCCAGGTTAATACCCCTAGACATATTTTATTTTATTTCTTGTATACAAGGGTCTCACTTAGTTGTTGAGAGCCTCACTGAGTTGCTGAGCTTGGTTTTGAACCTGTGATCTTCCTGTCTCAGCCTTTTAATTACTGCGATTATAAGCGTGTGCCACTACACCCAGCTACCAACTTTTTGTTTGTTTTTTGTTATTTGTGATACTGGGGATGAAACCCAGGGGACTTCTACTTCCATCCTGCACTCCCAGATTTATTTTAATTTTTTTTTTGAAACAGAGTCTCACTAAGTCGTGGAGAGCCTCACTAAGTTGCTGAGGCTGGCTTTAAACCTATGATCCTGTCTCAGCCTCCCAAGTACTGGATTACAAGTGTGAGTCACCACGCCCAGTCTCCAACTTTTTTTGTGTGTGTGGTACTGGGGATTGAACTCAGAGGCATTCTACCTTTGAGCTACACCCCCAGCCCGATTTTATTTCATATTTGGAAGCAGGGTCTCACTAGGTTGATGAGAGTCTCACTACTTGCTGAGGCTGTCCTCGAACCTGTATCCTCCTGTCTCAGCCTCCCAAGTACTGGGATTACAAGCATGAGCCACCATGCCCAGCTCAACTTTTTTTTTTTCTTCTTTTAAATGGAGAGATTACATGCAAAAATCTTGATTTCTAGCTTTTGGGGGAAGTTCAGCAGCCTGGCAAGACTGAACCTATGTTCCACATGTTGACGGTTGGCCAGAGTGGAGCCCTTGGAGCTGGGGCTGAACATCTAGTTCTCCAGGTCCCCATCCCAGCCTGAGACTGGAGTACTGTGAACACCCAGGCGGTGGACTTCCCAATGTCACCAGGAACTACCTAGTGCTTCTGACCATGCCCAGTAGAATACAAGACTCCTGCTGGCCCTCAGTGGTTCCTTGGTTGCTTATAGATTCTGATTTTTTTGGGCTAAAATTCTTCAGGATCCTGTGCTTTCTTCCTTGGTAGAAAAGGAAATGATAAGACTGCTTTAAATACATAAAATATAAAAGGAAGCCACTTTAGACAACACAGAGATGGGGTAAGACCTTAAAATATACTAACATATATAAAAGAAAATATACTAACAAATATATATATATATTTTTTTCGGTACTGGGGATTGAACTCAGGGGCATTCTACCTCCAAGCTATACCCCCAGCTCTATTTTTTATTCTTTATTTTGAAACAGGGTCTCACTAAGTTGCAGAGTGCCTCACTAGGTAGCTGAGGCTGGCCACGAACCCAGATCCTCCGGTCTCGGCCTCCCAAATGCTGGGATTACAAGTGTACACCACCACGCCCGGCACAAATATAATTTTTTTGTATGTGGTACAGGGAATTGAACCCAGGGATATTCTACCCATGGGATACCCTCAGCTTTATTTTATTTTTATTTTGAAACAGGGTCTCGCTAGGTTGACGAGAGTCTCACTACTTGCTGAGGCTGTCCTTGAACCTGTGATTCCCCTGTCTCAGCCTCCCAAGTACTGAGATTACAGGCGTGTGCCATTATTCCCAGCCAAATATAATTTTTGACTAAGCAATTTAGCTTTGAAGTCCTTTTCCCATGAGAAGAAAACAGCACCCAAGAGATATTTTCAACTAAGCTGTTTAACAGAAGAGGGAGATGAGGGGCCAGAAGTTAGTCAGCTGTCTTACAGTGGCCAAATTCTTGAGTTAACATAAATAGAATAGATATGAAAAATGAGACTCATATGGTGGGTTGGGTTGGGGACGTGTGTGTGTGTGTATGTGTGTGTGTGTGTGTGTGTGTGTGTGTGTGTGTAAGGCCATCAACTGAGAAAAATACTCAACTTAATGCATCTCAGTATGTTAATTCCTTCCCTTTTTTTTTTTTTTTTTTTGTGGTGCTGGGGATAGAACCCAGGGGTACTCTACTTCTGAGCTACACCTCCAGGCCTATTTTATTTTTATTTTTTGGGTACTAGGGATGGCTGCAGAGGCATTCTATCTCTGAACTATACCCTCAGCACTATTTTTTATCTTTATTTTGAAACAGTGTCTCACTTAGGTTGGTGAGAGTCTCATTACTTGCTGAGGCTGTCCTTCAACCTGCAATCCTCCTGTCTCAGCTCCCCAAGTACTGGGATTACAAGCATGTGCCACCATGCCTGGATCTTATTTTTATTTTAAAACAAGGTCTTACTAGGCTGATGAGCGTTTACTACTTACTGTGGCTGTCCTCGAACCTGTGATTCTCCTGTCTCAGCCTCCCAAGTACTAGGATTATGGGTGTGCACCATCATGCCCAGCTAATTCCTTCCTTTTTAATTACTGAGAAACTTAGAATTCTTTTGCACTTTCAGGTAATAGGGGATCAAAAAGGTGTTGCTAAGCTGGGTGATCTCAAGAAAACAGTTTACTAGCCGGTCGTGGTGGTGCACGCTTGTAATCCCAGCATTCGGGAGGCTGAGACCGGAGGATCTGGGTTCGTGGCCAGCCTCAGCTACCTAGTGAGGCACTCTGCAACTTAGTGAGACTCGGTTTCAAAATAAAGAATAAAAACTAGGGCTGGGGGGTAGAATGCCCCCGAGTTCAATCCCCGGTACCGTAAAAAAAAAAAAAAAAAAAAAAGAAAAAGAAAACAGTTTACTAAACTTCTCCTAGCAGCATATTTGCTATTATCCCATTGGCCCAATCAAGTTGGATGGCCAGGCCCCGAGTTAGCCCTCGAGGGCTCTGCCTAAGGGCGCGGGTGTGATGAAGTGTGATTTCTCCACCAAGGGAACTGTTCTGGAGTGGATAAATAGAATCTGGGTCAGCACCTATTCTGGAAAAATATGGTAGTTGATCCTTATTCAAATTGGATTTTAACATTTCTATCATTCCTAGTAAAAATCATGCTTATTTTTAAAGTGCAAGAAAAAATTACTAAGAAGAAAGAGAAAAATCACCCAAGGCCCAGTACCTAGTAGAAACCATTCTTTTAAAATTTGGTGCATGCGATTCCAGAAATCTCTTAGTACGTTACCCCTCCCCTAAGAAGTAGCTCCAGGGATGGTAGAGGAAAGCAACCTGAACGCAAATGAAGTCATTTCTAGAATGTTCCCACAACAGTTTTCTCTCTTCTTTTCTTTTCCCTTCCTTTCCTTTCTTTCCTCTTCTCTTTCCTTTTTCTTTTCTTCGCTCTCCCTCTCCTTATTTTTTATTTCTTGGCACTGGGGATTGAACCCAGGGGCATTCTATTTCTGAGCTACACCCTCAACCCTATTTTATTTTATTTATTTATTTTTGTGGTACTAGAGTCCTATTTTTTTTTTGGTACTGGGGATTGAACCCAGGGGCATTCTACCTCCTAGCTACACCTCCAGCCCTATTTTTATTCTTTATTTTGAAACAGGGTCTCACTAAATTGCGGAATGCCTCACTAGGTAGCTGAGGCTGGCCGCGAATCGGGATCCTCCAGTCTCAGCTTCCCAAATGCTGGGATTACAAGTGTGTGCCACCACGCTCGGCTTCCTATTTTTTACTCTTTATTTTGAAACAGGGTCTTACTAAGTTGCGGAGGGCCTCACTAAGTTGTTGAGACTGGCTATGAACCTATGATCCTCGTGTCTCAGCCTCCCAGGTACTGGGATTACAGACATACCCCACCACACCCGGCCCAGAACATACGTTGATTCCTTAATATGTCCAACTTATCAGAGTTGGAGAACCAAGAGAGGTTAGAGAGATGGGGAAGAGGTAGCTTACATTCATGGAACAACAACAAAAGCCATTCAGAATGGAGAGGAAATATCATGCGCCAGTAGAGATTCTGTGATAAAGGCAGGGCTGATTTGCATTTCTTTATTTATTGCAGTACTGGAGATTGAACCCAGGGGTGCTCTACCACTGGGCTGTGTCCCTTGCCCTTTTTATTTTTTATGTTGAGAGAGGGTCTTGCTAGCTAAGTTGCCCAGGCTGGCCTAGAACCTGCAATCCTCTTGCCTCAGCCTCTTAAGTACTAGGATTACAGACATGGACCATCGAACCTGACCAGGGATAATATACATTTACATATATTTTAAATATATATATATATATATAGCGCATATATTTTAAATGTATATATATATAGCGCTGGGCACTAAACCCAGGGCATTCTTTCTGTAAGCTACATTTCCAGCCTTTTATTTATTTATTTATTTTTGCTACTGAGAATTAAATACAGGGGTAATCTGACTCTGAGCTACACTCACAACCTTTTTCTTCTTTAATTTAAAAAAGGGTCTCAGCTGGGCATGGTGGAAGACTTTCTTTTTTTCTTTTTTTTTTTGCAGTACTAGGGATTGAACTCAGGGGCATTCTATCTCCGAGCTATACCCCCAGCCCTATTTTTTTTTTTTTTGCGGTACTGAGGATTGAACTCAGGGGCCTTCTACCTCCGAGCTACACCCCCAGCCCTATTTTTTATTCTTTATTTTGAAACTGAGTCTCACTAAGTTGCGGAGTGCCTCACTAGTAGCTGAGGCTGGCCGTGAACCCGGATCCTCCGGTCTCAGCCTCCCGAATGCTGGGATTACAAGCGTGCACCACCACGCCCGGTTTAGATGGCAGACTTTCATAATCCCAGTACTTGAAAGGCTGAGACCAAAGGATCTGGGTTCACTGCTAGCCTCAGCAATTTAGTAAGACCCTGTTTTATTTATTTTTATTTTTTAATTTTTTTTGCGGTACTGGGGATCGTCCTGCCTCAGCCTCCCAAGTACTGGGATTACCGGCATTTGCCACTGTATCTGGCTGCTAAAAGCTGATTTATTATCCGGCACAGTATTGAGGTCCCACAATACTTTTACCGGTTCACAATTTTTTTTTTTTTTTTTTTTTTTTTTTGTGGTACTGGGGATTGAATCCAGAGGAATTCTATCTCTGAGCTACACTCGTAGCCCTTTAAAAATTTTTTATTTTTGTTTTGAAACAGGGTCTTGCTAGGTTACTGAGAGTCTTGCTACATTGCTGAGGCTGTGCTCAAACCTGCAATCCTCCTATCTCAGCCTCCCAAGTACTGGGTTCCCACCTGGCTCCATGAAAATATTTTTATTCCTTTTTTTTTTTTCGGTACTAGGGATTGAACTCAGGAGCGTTCTACCTCCGAGCTATACCCCCAGCCCAATTTTTTATTCTTTATTTTGAAACCGGGTCTCACTAAGTTGCGGAGTGCCTCACTAGGTAGCTGAGGCTGGCCTCGAACCCGGATCCTCCAGTCTCAGCCTCCTAAATGCTGGGATTACAAGCGTGCACCACCACGCCCGGCATTTTTATTCCTTTAACATCAGAAGAAAAATAAATAAATCTTTGAGCCAAAGATAAATTTCTCTCTCTCTCTCTCTCTCTCTCTCTCTCTCTCTCTCTATATATATATATATATATATATATATATATATATATATATATTTTTTTTTTTTTTTTTTTTTTCGGTTCTGGGATTGAACCTAGGGGCATTCTACCTCTGAGCTATACCCCTAGCCCTATTTTTTTATTCTTTATTTTGAAACAGCATCTCATTAAGTTGTGGAGGACCTCACTAAGTAGCTGAAGCTGGCCGCAAACCTGCAATTCTCCTGTCTCAGCCTCCCAAGTACGCGATTATAGGCATATGCCACCACACCCAACTACTATATAATATTTTTTATGTTCGTCATTACATCAATGCAATCATGAAACATAATTTTTAATATCTTTTTGCAGGGTAGGGGATCCATAAAGACCAAATAGCTTGGGGCCCATGAAAGTCACACTGTGCCTCTGGGTGCAGTGGCATGTCCCGTCTGTTAAAATGTATTAAGGATACACTTGCCATGCATTCCAGGGCGTCTTTACCACCTATGATAGTATTATGCCAGTTCCATGAAATGAGAACTCAGAAGCCTAGAAGGGATAGAGAGAGAACGTGGTGGCGTTGGGGACTGCTCCCAGGAGCCCCAAGTTCCACTTCAGTGCTTTTTGCACAGAGTCTATTACAGAAGGTGGCAGGGAAGGGGTAGAGATCAATTCGGGAAAGAACAGGATGGAAATTTAAAACATGGAAGGCTTCGTCATTGGCCAAGTATTTCCCCAGTCACCAAACTTTCTTCCTGAGATGACATTTAGGGGCCAAAATGAACCCTTCCAGGCAGCTCAAGAGGCAGGAAGAGTCGGGCATACTCGGGAGGCTGAGACAAGAGGATCTCAGGTTCAAAGCCAGCCTCAGCAACTTAGCAAGGCCCTCCATAACTTAGCGATTTCCGATTTCCAAATAAGAAACAAAATAGGTCTGGGGGTGTAGCCTGAAGGTACAAGGCCCCTAGGTTCCATCCCCAGTATTCAGTATTCCCCCGCCCCACACACACATGAAAAAGAGGCAGGTGAGCCATCAGGAGATGTTGCCCCATGCCCAACTACGCAAGTGCTCTTTAAGTTGATTGCTAACAGATCCTCTGAGATCTTCAGGATCCGGTTGTATAAAAATGAATCAGATAGTTGGGCGTGGTGGCGCATGCTTGTAATCCCAGCATTTGGGAGGCTGAGACCGGAGGAGCTGGGTTCACAGACAGCCTCAGCTACCTAGTGAGGCACTCAGCAACTTAGTGAGACCCTGTTTCAAAATAGAGAATAAAAGCCGGGCGTGGTGGCGCACACTTGTAATCCCAGCATTTGGGAGGCTGAGACCGGAGGATCCGGGTTCGAGGCCAGCCTCAGCTACCTAGTGAGGCACTCCACAACTTAGTGAGACTCGGTTTCAAAATAAAGAATAAAAAATAGGGTTGGGAGTATAGCTCAGAGGTAGAAGGCCCCTGAGTTCAATCCCCAGTACCGCAGGTTGGAGGGCAGCCTCAGTAGCATAGCAAGACCCTGTTTTAAAATAATAAAAGGGGCTAGGGTGTAGCTTGGAGACAGAATGCCCCTGGGTTCCATCCCCAGTACCAAAATAAAATAAGCCAGGCATGGTGGCATATGCTTGTAATCCCAGTACTTGGGAGGCTGAGACAGGAGGATCTCAGGTTTGTGGCCAGCCTCAGCTACTTAGTGAGGCCCTCCCCAACTAAGTAAGACCCTGTTTCAAAATAAAGAATAAAAATAGGGCTAGGGGTTTAGCTAGGAGGTAGAATGCTCCTGAGTTCAATCCCCAGTACTGCAAAAAATAAAATAAAACAATAAAAATAAAGTTTTTTACACAAAGATTGCTTTTGTTTTTAATAAACATATATACATCTGTCTGTATATATGTCTATGTATTTTATATGCATATGTGTGAATATAGTATAGTGTAATATAGCCTTGTCCCCTTTTGCTCTATCATCCATAAATTAATTGTACTCTGAGCTTGAACTTGTGGTTTGGGAGGCATGAGTCATTCAAACAGAAAAAGATGTGCTCTCATGAGCATTATTTTAAAAGTTGACTCCATTATTCAGAAGTCCTTAGGTTTCCAGAAGCGGCAGGCTCTGCTCCCTGGTGACCGAGCTGAGGAGTCCTGCAGGGGGTGAGGCGGGGACAGAGCCCCTGGGAGGACAGGGCTGGAGTCACACCTCACAGCCTGAGACGACAGCCCTCCAGAGTCTAACTCCCCAATGCCAATTGTCAGATAAAATATTAAAAAGTTAATTTGCCGGGCGTGGTGGCACACGCTTGTAATCCCAGCATTTGAGAGGCTGAGACTAGAGGATCCGGGTTCGTGGCCAGCCTCAGCTACCTAGTGAGGCCCTCTGCAACTTAGTGAGACCCTGTTTCAAAATAAAGAATAAAAAATAGGACTGGAGGTATAGCTCGGAGGAAGAATGCCCCTGAGTTCAATCCCCAGTACTGCAAAATAACTAACTAACTAAATAAATAAGTAAATAAAATTAAAAAGTTAATTTGGACTGGAATGAGCATGGATCTAGCAAAGTGAGGGGTGAGTTGGGTTCTGGCGAGCGCAGTGGTGACAGCGTGTTCTCCTTGTGAGCTGGCTGCAGGGGAGGATAATGTACAGGAAAAGGTGACGTAATGATTGTCTCACTTTCATTATTCTCTCCCAAATGAATAGCCTTCCACACCAAGGATGAGCTCACTCACTATTAGTGGAATAACATCTGGTGAGCGAGGGCCCCCAGCTCAACATGCTGCTGGTGTGGGGCTATATTTAATCAGCAGAGACTCAACAATTACCACATGTAGCACATACATGGCCAAGTTATATTGTTATATTGTGCATATCTTTTTAAGGGTAAGGAAATACTCCTTAAAGTGCTTTAACATGCAAGACTTCTCCTTATGAAGCAAGGCATTAACCTATTCCAAAAGAGACCCTAGGCTATTATTAGAGTGGAATATCTCAGACATGTGACAGATGCCTCGGTCTTCTTTGGCTTGGACTCAGATGCTCGCCATAGCTATCTAAGTTTAAATTTCAAATCACGGCTAGGAATCTCTCTCCTTCAATTTCCCTTCCAATTCTTAATTTCCAGGCAGCCCTGCCACACTGACAATGGCAAATTTTGCAGTGTAATCCATCTAATAGATTTACTGTAAATGATGAATCATCCTTGTACTTAAATCTAATGAGTAATGCTGTAAGTCAATTTGGTTTTAAAAAATGCAGCATAGCTAAGGTCATCGGTTAAATGTGCTAATACAGAGTAATGTGGGTGTGCAGACCCATGCGTGGCCGCAGATCCAGAATACTTTGGAATCTGCTGTGTGCCAAAGCTTTTACAGGGATTGCTCACTTAAAACCATGACATTTGGAAAAGGAGATAAGAATTTCATTCTGTCAGGACCAGGACACCCCTTTAACTTTTGACTCCTCCCATTATTCTCCCATAAAATATAGCAACACTTTATTGTAAGTTATTTTTAATTCGAAGAGCAATTATGGAAATAATGCCTATTGATTGAAGGAAATATACTTCGCCCTGATTCTAAACACGCAGATCTCAGGGTGTATGTTAGTTGTTTTTATTTGAGTGTATGTAAGCATTTTCTCCTGTTATTAACTATCCTTCTACAATCTCATTCTTTTTGTGTGTGTGGTACTGGGATGGAACCCAGGGGCCTTCTTCCTCCAGGCTACACCCTCAGACCTATTTTATTTTATTTTATTTTTTGAAACAAGGCTTGCTAAGTTGCTGAGAGCCTCACTAAATTGCTGAGGCTGGCTTCTAACATGCAATCCTCCTATCTCAGCTTTCCAAGTCCTGGGATTACAAGTGCACCACCATGCCTGCCTCTACAATTTCATTCTAAACTGCCATGTAGTCTCTTTGTTCCTTCGTTCTTTCATTCCTTTCTCCCTTCTTTCTCTCTCTCTCTTTGTTATTTTTTGTTTGTTTGTGATACTGAGGATTAAGCCCAGGGGCATTCTGCCCCTGAGCTATACTCCCAGCCCTTTTTATTTTGTTTGTTTGGGAAAAGAGTCTGATCCTCAAACTGGGGATCCTCCTGTCTCAGCCTCCCAAGTACTGGGATTACAGGCATGCCCGGCTTGTTCTGCTGTCTCTCTCTCTCTCTCTCTCTCTCTCTCTGTTTGGCCATCCTAATGGGTCTTAGGACATCTCAATACATTGTTGATTTGCATTTCTCTAAGGACTAGTATTGCTGACCAACTTGTGGGCCATTCGTACATCATCTTTGGAAAAATATCTATCAAAATTCTTCACTCAGAGAGACACATGGTTCCTGCTATGACACCATCTGTTGTGATGTGACACAGGGTGACACAGCCCAGGGGCCTCATCATTTTTGTCTAAGTCAATGGTGCTGCTTAATTTTAGACTTTCATCCTCCAAAACCTTGGGCTAAACAAATCATTTTTTCAAATAAAGTGCCTAGCTTTAGATATTTGGGTATAGCAACAGAAAACAGACAAATTAATCTGGTTGTGATATTGTATCATTGTTTTGGGGTATATCACTGTTAAATTGAAGGCCAAAAGGAACCAAGCCAGACAGAAATGGAGGGAATGAAGTTTTATTCCAACATCTGCAAGCGGATGGGCTAATACCAAGAGTGGTGTCAGCCCTTAAAGACAGGGTGAAACATCGTGAAAGTATTATTTATAGAGGAGGGGTCTGCAAGCCGTGCAAAGATTTGCAGGTTGGTGAATTTTTTAGTACAGTCTGAAACAGGAGGGTGCTAGCTTCTCAGGGTCCAAACAGGAGGGGGTCATCTTCAGTGCGTCACAGAGCAGGAGAGAGCTGACTTCTCAGGGTCTAAACAGGAGAGATGTGGACTTCTCATGGTTGAAACAAGAGAAAGTAGTCTGGCTTCACAGGGTTGATATGGGAGAGAATTATCTTTAACACATGCAGCAGGAAATGAGAGGGAGTCAGTCATCTTCAGCATTACACAGGATCTATAACAGAATGGGAAGGAATCTCCAAGGGCAACTGCTGGGGAGAGATTGAGTAACACAGAGTTTTAGTCCTAACAGTTACTTTTTTGGGGGGAAATGGACAAAAGGTTGATGGAATCTGTATTATTTCTTACAACTGGATCTTACAACTGTAATCTGTGTTATTTCTTACAACTGCATGTGAATTTATAATTATCTCAAAAAGATTCATTTAATTAAAAAAAATTTTTTTTCATACTGGGGATTGTACCCAGGGGCATCCTACCTCCATGCTACACCCCCAGCCCAACTTTATTTTTATTTTGAAACAGGGTCTCACTAGGTCGATGAGAGTCTCATTACTTGCTGAGGCTGTCCTCGAACCTGGGATCCTCCTGTCTCAGCCTCCCAAATATTGGAATTACAAATATGTACCACCACACCTGGCAAGATTATTTTTAAAAAGTCAGAAGATGGAGGACATCAGAAAAGCAGTTGGGTCAGTGCGTCGGTTACGGCATGAGCCTCGGAACCTTGACATCACAATGCCCAGCGGCACTGCCTAGCGGAGAATCCTTGTACTCTAGAGATTAGTCTACAGCTCTGGCCGAGGGCTGCAGACATGATCTGTTTTCTGTGCCAAAAATGGAAGAGAAAAGATGTTCCTGTCCATGGAAAAGCTCTCCACTTGAGGCTTCTCTGCACAGGCGGGAAAGGCCTTTCCCAAACTGAACAGGAGACACACAGGATGATGCGCAGTGAGCTCTTGTGATCCACAGCCCCGTGGAACTCGGGAGCGACTGGACCAGGCAGAAGTGGCACCTCTTTGCGCTTGTGTCCAACGCCCAGTACAAGAAATGCTTTAAGATCAGTATAAAATTCCACTGAGCGCCCTGTGGCTGGCCGACTGTGTGGGTGAGGTGGGGAAAGGCCCTGCACGCACCACCAAGAGGTTCCTGCCCCTGGGCTGGCCCAGAGTGACCTTCGTGACCACCTTCCCTTCTCCAGAACAAAAGGAACAATGGTGCTCCTTCTTTCAGAGGTACATCAGTCTAGCCAAAGAGAAGGACGACCCAAAAAGCATTCCTCTTCAAATCTTCACCGAGGACATGCCCAATGGTGCCTGTCCTGTAACAGTCACAAATTCAGACACAGTGAATGACATCATCAACAAGTCACTGCCAATGCTAGGAGTAATGGGCCTTGCGAGGGATTACCAGCTGTGGTTTGGTTCTGGGGAGGGGGAAGTCGTGGACCCTCTTATTGGGCATGAGCATCCCTATGTAATTAAAATGAGCCACCTTAGAGCTGCTGTGTTCCTGCCACAGGGACGGAAGAAGTCTCCTCCTAGCATCCAGGATCCCCTCCTGGAGCATCTGTCCCCAGATGTGCAGGGCCGCTTCGTCCTGAAGCCCAGGCTCCCAGGCAAAGACCAGAGGCAGGACAACTCAGAGCGGAAGACAGCTAAGACAAGGGGCTCTTTCCTAAGTCGGGTATTTTGGCGGGGCTCCAGCACCTCCTGGGACCACCCAGGCGCAAGCCCATCAACCCCAAAGGCAGGACAGCTCTTTGGAACTGCTCTCACAGATATTTGTGACAATGACAACCTCCCTGCTCCTATTCTAGATATGCTTTCCTGCATCAATAAAAAAGGGCCCCTCTCTGAGGGCATCCTCCGGAAGTCAGCCACCATACACTCCCGCAGAGCCTTGAAGGAGAAGCTAAATTCTGGAGATGAAGTAGACATGGACAGTGAGTCGGTCCTTGCGGTGGCATCTATCTTAAAGGATTTTCTTCGTAATGTTCGAGAGAGTGTACTATCATCTGATCTCTATGACCAGTGGCTTGGTGTCCCGGATGGAGGGATCGAGGAGGAAAAAGTAGTGCAGTCCAGTGTCTCTTAGACCAGTTGCCAAAAGCCAATGTCATCCTCTTGAGACACCTTTTTGGGGTGTTACACAACATCCAGCAGCATTCGTCATTCAATCAGATGACAGCTTACAACCTATCTGTGTGTATAGCCCCAAGCATCCCTCAGCCGCCCGCCTCCTGCAGATCCCAACTGGAAAATGAATTCACAAAGAGGATTTCTCTGGTGCAATTTCTCATTGAAAACTGCCTCAGCATATTCAGAGACCAAATCTCTTCCCTTTTGGGGGAGGACTTCATGAGTGAGGACAGCGAAGCTCCAGCCGGGAAAACCCAGGAACCTCTCGAAGCCAAGCTGAAGTTCTCAGCAAAGGAATGAATGATTGTTCTTTAGACAATCGTCAGAGTCTCTCCTCTCAGGCTGTTGACCTTGATGCTGCGTGAGCTGCTTTCCGGTCCCTGCTCAGACCATTGGAGCTCTGCCTCCCTCCTCCCATCTACCCATAATTGAGAAAACCTTCCCCCAAGATCTCTTTTCTCTTTACATTCCTATTCTAGTACACTGTATTTTTTGTTTTTGTATTATATTGTATATGTTATTTTTTGATAAAATAAAAAAAAGAAAGAAAAATTAAACTGCCATGTAGTATTATGTCTGGCTATACCAAATTCATTAAGTCAATTCCCCACTGGACATTCAGTATAGTTCTAATTTCTTGCTACTATAAAGAAGACTGTGATAAAAATCTATGTAGCTAAATCTTTGCTCACATAGGTGATCATCTACTTAGGATAAATTTGTGGAGATAAAATTGCTGAGTCAGCAAATTCATATATTTAAAGGTGTTGATACCTGTTGAGGGTGTCTTCATGAAGGAATGGAAGATTTGTTTTCTTCCCTGCAAATGGTATCTTCAAGATTAGGGATGCCCCTAACCCGGGTTAGACTTAAGTGGAACCCTGACCCGGGTTAGTAATAAAATCTCCTTATTTATTACAAAAAAAAAAAAAAAGATTAGAGATGCCCCCACAGTCCCCCTGCCTCAGTCTAGCTCTGATTCTTGACCTATAACAATGTTTTATAATCTGTTTCCCCTGGAACAATGGGAAAACAATGGTATTTATCCTGATAAATGACTTTCAGGTGTTATCTTGTGACCTGGGTGAAGATGGAGGAGCCAGACTTGAACCTGAGTCTTCTGTCTCTAAAGCCTACATTCTATATACCACCAATCTACATGTTTTTTCCAGGGTTATCATTCATTCATTCATTCATTTGTTCACTTATTCATTCAATATGGGAGCATCTCTGTTGTAGACACAGGGAATTCAGTGGTGAAGGAATCAAAGTCCTTGACCTCACAGACTCTCTAAGTGGGGAGACAGACAACAAGACCATATAATACAGTCTGGGTGAGGTGATGCATGCCTGTAATCCCAGTACTTGGGAGGTCAAGACAGGAAGACCTCAGGTTCAAGACCTGCTTCAGCAACTTAGCAAGACCCTATTTAAAAAAAAAAAAGAGCAGGGGGAGGGAGGCTGGGGGTGTAGCTTAGAGGTAGAATGTCCCTAGAGTTAATACCCAGTACCAAGAAAACAAAACAAAACAACAACAACAAAAAAAACATAATATAGTACCAAGAGCCTGGTGTGGTGGCACACACTTGTAATCCCAGTACTCGAGAGGTTGAGTCCAGAGAATCTGGGTTTGCGGCCAGCCTCAGCTACCTAGTGAGATTCTCCACAACTTAGTGAGACTCTGTTTCAAAACAAAGAATAAAAAATAGGGCTGGGGGTGTAGCTCAGAGGCAGAATTCCCCTGGGTTCAATCCCCAGTACCACCAAAAAAAAAAAAAGAAAAGTACCAAGTAGCAATAAGTTCTATGGAAAAAGATGAATCAGGGAAGAGGGATGATGGATAATGGTTTCTTTCTGAGACAAAGTGGTCAGAGAAAGCCTTTCTGGGTGGATGGCATGAGTTAAGCTGCCAAGAGATACTTATGAGGTAGATTTTCAGGTCAGAGAAGAAGCAGGACAAAGTCTTTTACAGCAGGACATGCCTGGTGCCCTTGGGGAACCACAGAGAGGCCCTGGGGTTGGAGCAGGGGGTCTCAGGCTGAGGGAGGAGGCAGCCTAAGTCGTAGTCCCTTGGGGGTGGGGTGGGAGGGGGAGAGGCGGGCTAGGGATGGCACACTGGTGAGCACTGAGGGCCGGCGATAGAGGTGGAGTGGATGTCACCTCGGAGGGCCGGCCTGTCGCCTGCTTCTCTTGTACTTGAGTTGGCTTTAGTGGCTGGAGGTTAGGCTGCACCATTGAAAGTCTAGACCTCCATGCCCAGGATAAGTTCATGCACGTGTGCTTCTGGACTCAACAGGGAGGAGTTGCAATCCTCGGATCACTCAGCCAGATTCATTACTTGTCCCCTCCAGAAGAGGGGCCACGTCCATTTTCTTAAGTCACCTGGAAAGAAAATAGCAAAATTTAGTCAGGTGTGGTAGCACATGCTTGCAATTTCAGTACTTCGGAGGCTGAGACAGGAAGATCACAGGTTCAAGGCCAGACTCAGCTACTTAGTGAGGCCCTCTCCAACTTAATGAGACCCTGTTTCAAAATAAAGAATAAAAACCAGGGCTGGGGGTATAGCTCGGAGGTAGAATGTCCTTGGTTGGGGTACATCCTCAGTACCGAAAAAAAAAAAAAAAAAAAAAAAAAAAAGCAAAAATAAACTATTGTGTATTTCTGTTTATAAACAGGATTTTTTTTTGCAGAGTTGGCAAATTATTCCATTTCAAAGTCCAAAATGATGCAGTTATTAATCACTTTGGAGGACAAACACATCTATCTAGAGACCAGCTGTTTCCTGATAGCATTTAAATTCTTAAATCCCATATGTTCCGCTGCAGGAAGGAATTGAGCTGCCTGAAAAGGCAAATGGATCTTTTTAAATTTAAAAATTTTAAAAATTTAAATTTAAATTAATTAATTAAATTAATTTTTAAATTTAAAAATTTAAATGCATCTTTTTAAATTTAATTTGAGACTCAATGAATTTCTTATACATTATGTTGTTATTCTGGACTAGGGATGTCTAGAATGCAAAGGTTCAATACTCAGTACAGCAAAAAGAGGAGGAAGAGGAAGAGAACGAGGAGGAGGAAGAGGCTGATTTGATTGATTTCCAAGTGTAAAATAGCAATATCAAAGCCAGGCGTAGTGGAGCATGCTTGTAATCCCAGAATTTGGGAGGCTGAGACTGGAGGATCATGTTCGAGGCCAGTCTCAGCTACTTAGTGAGGCCCTCCCCAACTTAGTGAGACCCTGTTTCAAAATAAAGAACAAAAAATAGGGCTGGAAAGCTGGGTGTGGTGGCGCACGCTTGTAATCCCAGTACTCGGGAGGCTAAAACAAGAGGATCGCAGGTTTGCTGCCAGCCTCAGCTACTTAGTGAGGCCCTCCCCAACTTAGTGAGAACTTGTTTCATAATAAAGAATTAAAAATAGGGCTGGGGGTGTAGCTCGGAGGTAGAATATCCCTTGGTTCCATCCTCAGCACCAAAAAAAAACCAGGGCTGGGGATGTAGCTTGGAAGTAGAATACCCCTGGGTTCAATCTCCAGTAACACACACACACACACACACACACACACACACACACACACACAAAATAAATAAATAAATAAATAAATAAGCAATATCATTACTTGATGGGAATTACATGCAACAAATGAACTGAGTAATACAGTATTTTTTATATTTATTTATTTGTAGTGCTGGGGATGGAATCCAGGTCCTTGTGTGTGGTAGGCAAGCGCTCTGTCACTAAACTCTAACCCCAGCCCGACAATTTTAGACATAAGAATGTGAAGTGTGCTGAGAGCTTGTATTATTTTGGCATAAGGACCCATGAAACAAAGCAAGAAAAGGCTGGTGTGCTTTAGAATTTTCCACTTTTGAGATTCAGGTCATTCTATGCATACTAATAGGCAGGGGGTATTCTTAACAGCTGGAACCAGAGTCTCTGCTAGGGAAATACACAGTAAGCTACCAAGAGTGGAAGGGGCCTCCCGAGGGCCCGGGTCATGAGGACAAAGAAGATCCACAGCTAAGAAGCTCCGTAGAAAACATACTGAAGTGAGAAAAACAGAGAAGGGGAAACGGGAGAGCGGCTGGTGGAGAAATATGGTGGTATACCTTAAAACCTTTTTTTGTGTGTGTGGCACTGGGGGATTGAACCCAGGGGCATTCCACCTCTGAGCTACATCCCTAGCCCAATTTTATTTCTTATTTGGAAACAGGATCTCACTCAGTTGCTGAGGCTGGCTTCGAACCTATGTTCTTCCTGTCTCAGCCTCCCAAGTACTGGGATTACAAGCTTGCACCACCACGCCCAGCTTCCCAGCCGTATGTGCGTCTGTGTGTGTGTGTGTGTGTGTGTGTGTGTGTGTGTGTGTGTGTGATCTGAACTACATTCTCAGCCCTTTTTATTTTTATTTTTGTTTTGAAATAGAGTCTTGCTAGGTTGTTGAGAGTTTTGCTACAATGCCGAGGCTGGCCTCAAACCTGCAATCCTCTTGTCTCAGCCTCCCAAATACTGAGATTACAAGTGTGGTGCCACCATACCCAGGTTATGATTTTTTTATTTCTGTGATGTAAACCCCACCTTTACCATCTCAAGTCTTCAGTGAATTCTGTTATATGCACAAATGTGTGGACGGTGTGTGTGTGTGTGTGTGTGTGTGTGTGTGTGTGTGTGTGTGTGTGTGCAGGTGTCCTGTGGAAGTCATCGGCTGAGTTTCATGTCCCAGGTTAAGGCGGTAGAGAATAGGTACCACATGTACCATGTAGCAAGAGAATCTACCAACTCAACTAGTCAGCAGAGGCAGCATTCAAAGCCAGAAATGACAATGAGGACAAAAGTCTCCTGGAAATCCCAGCCACAGGGGGAGGGGCACTGGACTCTCACTAGAGGAAGTATTCAATGGGAATCTTAAGAGGAAGAAGCTGGGCATGGCACATGCCTGTAATCCCAGTACTTGGGAGGTTGAGACAGGAGGATCACAGATTTGAGAACAGCCTCAGCAAATAGACCCTCAGCAACCTGGTGAGACTGTGTTTTAAAATAAAAATAAAATAGGGCTGGGGATATAGCTCAGAGGTGGAATGCCCCTGGGTTCTATCCCTAATGAGACACACACACACACACACACACACACACACACACACACACCAAAAAAAGGAAGAAGAGTTTTCTGGTATTTTGGGCTAAGCACTTAGTAACATCAATTTATTCAATGAGTCTTGTATTACTCAGGTTATTTAATTAATTTATTTATTTACT
This sequence comes from Graphiurus murinus, assembly GCA_004027655.1. NCBI lineage: Eukaryota > Metazoa > Chordata > Mammalia > Rodentia > Gliridae > Graphiurus > Graphiurus murinus. Next base: position 40,269 of record PVLC010010901.1, read on the forward strand.
TATTTATTTATCTTGCAGTACTGGGGATGGAACCCAGGGGCATTCTACCTTGGAGCTACACCTCCAGCCCTATTTTTATTCTTTATTTTGAAACAGGATCTCCCTAAGTTGCAGAGGGCCTCACTAAGTAGCTGAGGCTGGCTTCGAACCTGCGACCTTCCTGTCTCAGTCTTCCAAGTACTGGGATTACAAGTGTGTGCCACCACACTCAGCTCCTCAGGTTGCTTTTGAAACGTAATTGTAGTTAAGGTATCAAAAGTAGACATGTAAAGTTTCTGACTTCCTACTGACGACTAGGACCCTGGGTTCAATGTTTAGAAGTTATCCAGCTATCTCTAGTCTAGACATTCATAAAGACTTCACCAGATTCTGAACTTTCCTTCCAACCAACCAACCAACCAACCAACCTATCTCCCTCCCCTCCCTTCCCATCCTCTCTCCCCTCCTCTTTCTCTCTCTCGCTGGGGATTGATGAACCCAGGGGCATTCTACCTCTGAGCTACACTGCCAGCCCTATTTTATTTTTTATTTGGAAACAGGGTCTCACTTAATTGCTGAGGCTGGCTTCAAACCTGCGATCCTCCAGTCTCAGCCTCCCAAGTGCTAGGATTACAAGCATGCGCCACCATGCCTGGTTCCTATATTTCTGGATTTGTGTAGCTCTCATTTGGTTCTTCATAGGCCTGGGTCAGAGTTCATAAACTGCCACCCAGATGTTATAGAAGTTACAGTCTATGGTGATATTCCCTAAAAAATATGTAGAGGGAAGCACCGGGAACCATCAGGTTGGAGGACGTCTGTGGGATGCGGTTTCTTGAATCTCCCTAGTTCTTCCTAGGAGCTGGGTCTGGGTGGTGGCAGTGGCGCTCTGCGTGACCATGGTTAGCTCTCTCTGATCAGTGGAAGCCCCAGTTAGAGGCATATGAAAGGTCTCATCAACCACACCACCCTAAGCTCCATCATCATTTTTGTAAAATTGGAAGAAAAAAAAAAGCCTTTAGTAAATTGTGTGTGTGGGGGTGGGAGGTCGAGGTTCTGGGGATTGAACCCAGAGACATTTTACCTCCAAGCTACATCTTCAGCTCTTTTTATTTTTTAATCTTGAAAGAGGGTCTCTCTAAGTTGCTGAGGCTGACCTTGAACCTGTAATCCTCCTATATTAGCCTCCCAAGTACTGGGATTACAAACATGTGCCACCATGTCTGACTCTATGGCGTCTAATTTTAAGGTTTCTCCCCACATAAGTTCCTTTGTTTTCACCAACCCTTTAATTAAATCCGTTAGATAAGCACAAGTTCTGTCTTGTTATGGGGAAAAGAAGAGGAACAAAAGGGAATATATATCTTTCCAGGGAGACCATTGTCCTACAGGGAGTCAAGCAATCCTGGACCTTGCGGGTTGCACCAGGATGGAGGGGAACCAGGGCTGAGCGGAGGGCGGTGGAGGCCAACGACTCCCCCACGCAGCAGAGAGGAGGGGACTGTGGAGCAGATGGGAGGCAAACAGCCTCGTCTTCAAATACAGCAGAGGAAGGTGCCCAGCACCTTAGACTCTGTTTCAAAATAAAATAATCAATCAATCAATCAATCAATATATGGGCTGGGATTGTAGTTCAGAGGAAGAATGTTCTTGGGTTTGCCAGGCGTGGTGGCACGCACTTGTAATCCCAATACTTGGCGGGCTGAAACTGGAGGATTGCAAGTTTGAGGACAGCCTCGGCAAGGAATGAGACTCTCATAAATCGAGGGATATTCTGTTTCAAAATAAAAATAAAATTGAGATGGGGGTGTGGTTCGGAGGTTGCCCCTGGGTTCCATCCCTGTACCTAAATAAATAAATAAATAAATAAATAAATAAATAAAGTCCCTGGGTTCAATTCCAGTACCAAAATTTATACTTGTGGAAAATAATATTGCAAAAATGAAGTAGTTAGGTTGGGGAAGAACAAGAAAATGAAGAAAACGTGTATTTCGGGCAAAGGTAAGTCTGCTGTAAGAGAAACTTGGCAATATGGTGGTTTAAAGGGCAAAAATCCTTCCCTTCAGCTCAGGCAGGGAGGCAGGCACTTCAGTCCCAGGTGGCCACGCAGGCCCCAGGCTCCTTCTGCTTACTCCCACCCAGTCCCTAGGGCATTGGCCTCTGCTGGGTTTCAACCACCACTGTGTTCAGCTTTTCGAAGAAAGGTGAGAGTGTGGGGGAATTTGTGTGGTGCCCGAGGCTGGGAAGCGGCACTCATTTCAGCTCCCATACCTTTGGTGAGTCTTGTCAAGTGCCTCCACCTAGCTGCAAAGAAGGCTGGGAAATGTATTCAAGTCTGGCTGGCTTCATGCCCAGGACAAGACAGAGGATGGATTTTGGCCAACAGTCTCTGCTGCTATAGCTGTCAATCACTGAGAAGTATGCTTGGTGATTTCCAAATAGCGGTCTCATTTAATTCTTATGACTCCGTGTCTGAGACCCCCTTGCATGGAAGAGTTACCAAAAACGTAATCTTTGCATTGCATCAGCTGCCCTTTATCGTAATGGCATTCTGAGTACGTCTTATCTTAAGATGTTGTAATGTTGATATACAGCAGCTCCAACTAGGAGTCTCCACATTTCATTATCTCCGAAGCTCCTTTTGGCTCCAATATATCACTTTTTTACATTTCCTACAAAACAAACAAACAAACAAACAAACAAAAACAGGGTTAAATGGACCATTGACTGGAATGGAGGGCTGGGAGAGGGTGAGGCTCTTAAGGAAACTGTGAGATGAAAATAATTGAGCATTATTGACTCATATATGATAATTATTACACTCCATATATCTTTGTCTCATCATTCATCCACACTCATATCTAATTTCTTTTCTTTTCCTTCTTTTTTTTGGTACTGGGGGTTGAACTTCCCATTCTACCTCCAAAGCATTCAATACCCCTTTTTAAATCTGGGTCTTGCTAAGTTGCTAAGGCTGGCCTTGAACTTGTCATCCTCCTGTCTCAGCTTCCCACGTACTGGGACTACAGTCATGTGCCACCACGCCTGCTGCAGGTCTCACTTTCTTATTTATCTATCTATCTATCTATCTATCTATCTATCTATCTATCTATCTATCTATTTATTTATTTATTTATTTATTTAGTGGTACTAGGGATTGAACCTAGAGGCATTCTACCTTCGAGCTACACCCCCAGTCCAATTTTATTTATTTGGAAACAGGGTCTCGCTAGGTTGCTGAGAGTCTCATTACTTGTTGAGGCTGTCCTTGAACCTGTGATGTTCCTGTCTCAGCCTCCCAAGTACTGGGATTACAGGTGTTTGCCGTCACGCCAGACTGCAGGTCTCACTTTCCACATCAGCATCAGCAAGAACTTCGACCTGACTCCCCGAGCAGAGGTCAATTGCCCTGTGCACATGCTTCCCAATACCCCGTTATTTATTTGTTTGTTTATTTTTGCAGTACTGGGGATTGAATCCAGGAGCATTCTACCTCCGAGCTACACCCCCAAATCCTATTTTTTATTCTTTATTTTGAAACAGGGTCTCACTAAGTTGCGGAGGGCCTCACTAAGTAGCGGAGGCTGGTCGTGAACCTGTGATCCTCCTGTCTCAGCCTCCCAAGTACTGGGATTACAAGCGTGTGTCCCATGCCCCTGGCAACACCCCGTTATTAAATCTTTCTCAGTGCTGGCTGCTTTTTTTTGATTCTCTGTTCATTTGTCTATCTCTGTAACTAAACTCTAGGCCTCTTAAAATTAGGGATAGTGTCTTATTTGTTTAATCTCCAGTGCCTGCAATTAGCATGACACAAGATAGGTGCTCGATCAATATTTTTTTTAGAGAAAGGAAGAGCAGATGGACAGTGCAATCCTCCTTGTAGTCCTCGCCTTTTTCTTAGGCAAGTGATGGGGATATCTACTGACTCTGTTGTGCCCTTCTCCGGGGCCCATTCAGTAATGGAGTGGCCGCTTCAGGGCTCCCTGACTAACAGACACGGAGGCTATGGCTTGTCCTCCCTGCTGGAGTGGACCCCATAAACGAGCGGAATGAATCATAGTTCTGTTCCCGGTATGGATGCCACAACAACGGTCTCACTCCTAGCAACTCTCTCAAACGGAAGCCACAATTCGGCGTTGGCTGGGAAACGTGTCTTCTGGCACTACATCTCCAAGCTCCGCACCTGGCAGAGAGATATCATCGTAAAATTGAACATGATTGTGTTGGACACGGAAGCCGTGCTTCTGGTAATAAGAGCACAAAAGCTGCATTTATATTCTCATTCGCTGAGGTGTGTAGCGGTGACTAATGAAGATAGATGTGAGCCGGGTGTGAGTCGAGGGTGGGGTGAGGACCTAAATTTGGCTGTTGAATGCATGTCCACTGACCTTTCCAGTATCTGGCACACTTGATTTTGAAAACAGATTTGGTCTTTAAATCATGACTAGAAAAGTCTTAGCTGAGCAGAACTCCACACCCACCCGCTACCACTCCCCAGAGAGAATAATGGTCTCTGTCTTCACAAAGTCGCTGACTATCCTCTGAACAGATAGGCTCCACGTGGCAGATAGCTTTAAAATTTCCAGAGCCCTCATTTGGAAGTTCCTGTATCAGGAAAGAAGACAGTTCTGCTGGGGGTTAATAGAGGCTTAAACGAACTGGGAGTTTTATTTTTCCTGTAATAAGTTGAGAGAGATAGAAAGCCTAGATGTGGTGATGCAGCTCAGAATACCATCAGGGACTGTTTGGGGTTGTACTGTAGCCCCCAAAAGAGAAACTGGAGTCCTAATCCCTGGTACCTAGGCATGCGATCTTTTTTTTTTTCCTTTAGTGGTACTGAGGATTGAACCTAGAGGCATTCCACCTCCAAGCTACACTCCTAGCCCTGTTTTATTTTTTATTTTGAAACAGGGTCTCACTAAGTTGCGGAGTGCCCCGGCCGGTGGGGTTTGAGAACGTGAGACCGAGGCGGCTTAACCTAAAGGAATGAAGCAAACAAGTGACGCAAAGAATGGAGGCAAGACAGGATTCTGATCAAGCCTCAATTTTTTATTAAAGAAAGGCTGCTTAAGTAGCTAGAGGTGAGGGGTGGGGTCAGGGAGGTCAGGTAAGCTTATGTGGGCTTGCAGGATTGGCCAAGACTGACCATGTCCTTATCAGGTAAAGGCCTCAGCGGGATAACAGATAGAACCGGTTTCTGCATTCATTATGGCTGCTGAGGGGAATTCCCCCAAAGTGTGAATTCCAGCTCTGGCCAGCCTTCCGGCCCCCGACAGCGGAGGGCCTCACAAAGTTGCTGAGACTGACCACAAACCTACAATCCTCCTGTGAGACCCTGTTTCAAAATAAAAAATATAAAATAGGGCTGAGGATATATCTTGAAGGTAGAATGCACCTGGGTTCAGTTCCCAGAAAAAAATACAGACACATAGACACATGCACACACACACACAGACACACACACACACACACACACACACACACACACACACTTAAACGTGGAGGCAGAGACTCAGGGCTTCCTTCTAGGGGGAAAGGAAGGATGTCCCCTTCAGGCTTTGGAGAGAGTGTGGCCCTATTGACACTTTGATTTTAGACTTTTCCAGAACTATGAGAAAAAATCTTTCTGTTGTGTTGAGCCGTTCAGTTTTTGGAACTCTGTTATGGCGGCCCTAGAAAACTAATCCAGGGATCCAGTCTCCTATTACTTTTTTTTTTTTTTTTTTTTTTGCGGTACTGGGGATTGAACTCAGGGGCATTCCACCTTTGAGCTATACCCCCAGCCCTATTTTTTATTTTTTATTTTGAAACCGAGTCTCACTAAGTTGCAGAGTGCCTCACTAGGTAGCTGAGGCTGGCCGGGAACCTGGATCCTCCGGTCTCAGCCTCCCAAATGCTGGCACCTATTACTTTTCTGCTCGGCCAAGCTCTATGCCCTATAATCACATAGTGGCTGCTCCACCTCCAGCATCTTGTCTAAGTTCCAGGCAGAAGAAGAGAAAGGCCAAGGACAAAAAGCATCTGCCAAATAAGTCTCCTCTTTCTCTTTTCTTTCTCCTAAAAATTAGAATTTTATTCAAAAAGAGAGTAAAAAATAGTTTACAATCATATGCCTATGTGGTTTAATTTTTTTTGTGTGTGTGTGTGTGTAGTACTAGGGATTGAATCCAGGGGCATTTTACCTCCAAGCTAAACCCCACTGCCCTATTTTTTTATTATTATTATTATTATTATTATTATTATTATTATTATTATTATTATTGGTACTGGGGATTGAACCCAGGGGCATTCCACCTCTGAGATACACCCTAAGTCCTATTCTTTTTTTATTCTTTTTATTTTTGAAACAGGATCTCACTAAGTTGCGGAGAGCCTCACTAAGTAGCTGAGGATCTGGCCGTTAACCCCGATACTCTGGTCTCAGCCTCCCAAGTACTGGGATTACAAGTGTGCATCACCACACCTGGCTCTTATTTTTTTATTTTGAAGCAAGGTCTTACTAAGTTTGCTGAGGGTCTCACTCAGCTGCTAAGGTTGGCCTCGAACAACTGAGGCCTGTGATACTCCTGTCTCAGCCTCCCAAGTACTGGGACTATAGACATACAATACCACTTCTGGCTTACATTTTTGTTTTTTTTAATAGAGTTTATTTTTCAGAGCAGTTTTAGTGTCACAGCAAAATGAGCAGAAAGTCTTTATTTCCCAAGCCCTCCCCATCCTTGCGCACATAGCCTCTCCTGCTATCGACGTCCCACACCAGAGTGGTACATTTGTTGCAACTGATGAAGCTAGAGCGACATAATCTCATCACCCAAAGCCCATGGTTTGCATTGGGCTCGGTCTTGGTGTTGTATGTGCCCTGGGTTTTGACAAATACGTACTGATATGCACTTACCATTATGGTATCATACAAATAGTTTCTCTGCCCTCAAATATGTACTCCACCTAGTCATCCCCCTACCTTGACTCCTAACCCTGACAACCACTGAATTTTTTTTTTTTTTTTTTAACTGTCTGCCTTTTCCAGACAGTAGAATCATACCATTGGAAGCCTTTTCGGAGTGCCTTCTTTCCTTAATGCTATGCATCAAAGGTACCTTGGTGTCTTTTCATGGCATGCTAGCTTGTTTCTCTTTAGTAGTAAATGATTTTAGTACTGGATAAACCAAAATTACTTTAGTCTGGACACACCACACTTGGTTTGCCCATTTTCTTACTGAAGGATATTTGGGTTGCTTCCAAGTGTTGGCAGTTTTGAATAAAGCTGTTATAAACCTCTGTATGCAGGTTTGGGTGTGGACATAAATTTTCAAATGATTTAGGTAGCTGGGCAAGGTGGCGCATGCCTGTAATCCTAGTACTTGAGAGGCTGAGACAGGAGGATCACAGGTTCAAGCCAGCCTCAGCAACTTAGTGAGGCCCTCTATGACTTAGTGAGACCCTGTTTCAAAGTAAAAAATAAACTGGGTGTGGTGGCACACACCTCACACCTGTATTCCCAGTACTTGGGAAGTTGAGATAGGAGGATGGCAGGTTCAAGACCAGCCTCAGCAAATTAGCGAGACTCTCAGTAACCTAGTGGAAGACCTTGTTCCAAAACAAAACAATAGAACTGGGGGTATAGCTCAGGGGTAGAATGCCCCTGGGTTCAACTCCTAGTAGCACACAAACACACACACACACACACACACACACACACACACACACACACAAGTTTATGTAAATAACAAGAAGTGTGATTGTGATTGTTGGATCATATGATAAGAGAGTGTTTAGTTTTATAAAAAATTTCTAAACTGTCTTGCAAGGTCTCTGTACCACCCTGTTTCCACCAGCAAGGAGTGAAAGCTCCTATTGCCCCGATTCTGCATCAGCATTTGGTGTTGACAGTGTTTTGGATTTTGGCCACTGTGGGTTTCTCATTGTTATAATTTGCACCTCCCTCATGACGTGACGCTGAGCATCTTCTCGTGTATGCATTTGCCATCTGTATATCTTCTTTTGTTTATCTTGCTGTTTGAAAAAAATTTTTTTTTGGTACTGGGGATGGAACCCGGGGGTCTTCTACCTCTGAGCTACACCCCTAGCCATTTTTTTGTGTGTGTGTGGTACTGGGGATGAAATCCAGGGGCATTCTATCTCTGAGCTACACATCCCCAGCCCTAATTTTTATTCTTTTTTTTTTTTTTTTTTGCGGTACTAGGGATTGAACTCAGGGGCGTTCTACCTCCGAGCTATACCCCCAGCCCTATTTTTTATTCTTTATTTTGAAACCGGGTCTCCTAAGTTGTGGAGTGCCTCACTAGGTAGCTGAGGCTGGCTGAGAACCCGGATCCTCCGGTCTCACCCTCTCAAATGCTGGGATTACAAGCGTGCGCCACCATGCCCGGCTATTCTTTTTATTTTTATTTTTTAATTAATTAATTTATTTTTTAGCATGGATTTTTATACATTTCTTGGGTACAACAGGGTTAATCACACATTTTTGTTGGGTACAAGCTAGTACAGGTAAAGACATCCATGCACATATTTCTCATTAACCCTTCCCCAATTCCCACCCACCCTCCCCCTATCTCCTGGTCAGTTTAGTGATTGACTTTGATGTGA
>PVLC010010902.1:0-30765 GCA_004027655.1 Graphiurus murinus
CTGGCTCTTAGACTGCTAAAGCAAAAAGCAGAGACAGAGACGCAGCCAGACCCAGCGGAGAATCCAGAGTCATAAACTAGCAGTGGGCAATTCTCTGCTTGCACTGACAGAGCAAATTAAAATAAATAAATAAATAAATAACGCCAAAGACACACGTGAAAACTTAAGCTCGGTGCTTACGAGCTAGGAGAGCTTTGGTCAATTTCTGATGATTATCATGCTGGTTGTCACTCATGGTGGCTTGTTTTCTTTTTTGTTTTATCATTTTATATTATAAACTGCTGTGGTTTGAATGTTTGCTCCAAAATTCATGCTGAGGTTTTATTTCCATTCTAACAGTATTATGAGGTGGAACCTTTAAGAGGTGACTAGGTCCAAAGGCATCATCCTCACGGAAAGATTAAGATCATTATCATTGGAGTGAGTTCCTGATAAAAAGATGACCTTTTGTTCCATACAATATTCTAGGCATGTTATGACGCAGTAAGAATTCCCTTTCTAGGTACTGATGCCATATCTTGGGACTTTCCAGCCTCTAGAACTGTTAAAAAAAAAAAAAAAAACTCCATTCTTTTTATACTTTTATTGGTATGTTGTAATTACACATTATACTGAGGTATTCAGTGATAGGAATATACATGCCCATTTCCCTCTGGATCCCATCTTCCTCCTCTCCTTCCCCATACACATAATTGAGATGAGCATTAGTAATCTCATATATATATACATAGCATTATTTAAACTGTTACCTTCTTTTTTTTCTTCTTCTTCTTTTTTATCAGTACTGGGAATTGAACTCAGGGGCATTCTACCTCCAAGCTATACCCCCAGCCCTATTTTTTATTCTTTATTTTGAAACAGGGTCTCACTAAGTTGCGGAGGGTCTCACTAGGTAGCTGAGGCTGGCCGCGAACCTGGATCCTCTGGTTTCAGCCTCCCAAATGCTGGGATTACAAGCGTGCGCCACCACGCCTGGCTAAACTGTTACCTCCTTTACATCTCTATCCGCCCTTCTTCCTCTCCTAAGGCCCCTTTATATATCACCCAGTCTCAGGTATTTTGTTATAGCACCAGCAAAAGACTGAGACATAAACTCATTGCCATCAAGTGGCTTTAACTGTAGAAACCCTGTGAGGCCTGATTTAAAGGTATGTCTCTTCAGAGCAGATTTACTCTTCATCTGTGAAATGCCCTAAGATGGCCTACGTTGGTTTCTCAGTGTGAAGATTTATACATTGTGGGTGGTATAAATTCAAAACCAAAATCATGAGGATTGACCCATTGCCAGGAATTCTCTGAAGAGACTTTTCCATCTTGTGCCTAGACTGAGTTATATAGGCTTCTGAAAAAGGCAGATGCTTCCTATATTTTATAAGTCATAAGTGTACGTATTGGGAGGTTTTATAGAATACCTAGTTCGTTGTACTGCTGGGAATTAAAAACACCATTAACTCTTCAACCTACTGGACTTCTAATCCTGCCACTCATTAAAACTGTTCTTAACCAAGGACACCTCCCTATGGATAAACTTAATATATAGTCTTTGCACTTACCCTGCAAAGCCTCTGAAGGATACTCAGCATACGCAACCATCCCTTCCTTCCTGATGCTTCCACACCCTCAGCTCTCCTCCCTAACTCTGTCCATCTCTTCCTACTCTCCTTTGTCTGTTTAATTAATCCAAACCAAGAGTTTTAAAATTATCCTTACATATATGGTAATAAATAAGAAGAGAGGAAAGCTCAACATAAGTTACAATACGTAACATGTATTTCAGGAAGTCACCACTACATTGTCAACTAATGCTTATTATGATCTTATTATTGCTATGCCCTTTATTTTTACTTTTATGTGAAGTTAATTGTCATCAGAATAAGTTTCCCTAAAATGAGGTTGCAGTGAGACATAGCCTAGCACTATTTTCTAGACAGAACCATTCTTCCCTGCAAGAGTGAGTACTAGGTTTTTGCTTAGTTGTGTAGACTCTTGAGCCAGATACCTCATTTCAGACCTCAACTGAACCATTTCTTAGGTTTAGGAACCAGAGAACCTATTGGTTTATAGTAACCTAACTCTGTGGCCCTAGATTCCTCATGTCTGAAGTGGGGTTAATCATAGTCTTGCCTTCTAGAGTTGTCAAAGGGGTCAAGGATACACTTATCCCCTAGCATGTACTCAGTACTACATAATTGTTACCTATTAAGATTGTTTCCTATTATTACAATTACCTATATACTCTCATATACACAGTCACCTATGCCAAATGGAAATAAAGTATTCTGATCTGTCCAAAAATTTCAGCATACAGTGATATAATCAACATTATGTCTTCCCTGCCCTCAGTGAGATAGTGTCAGCCACTGCTGAGTAGCTAGATAGATGTTTTGGAAACTTATAAAGAATGCAAAGAAACAAAGAGAGGAACTAGTAAGTTCCTTTTTCATTTATTCTAATGACAATTATTAGATAATAGAGTTGGTGAGCAATGATTAGTCAATAGCCTGGGGTAGTGGACATTTAGGTAGACTTAGAATGAGAGGGCAGTGTGGTTATAGATAATGATAATAGCCTAAGCTTATCTGGCCTTCCAAGACACTTAGCTGAGAAACTGCTAACTATTTCATTCCAGGGGGCTTCTGGGGAACATTGGCCTTCATTGTTGAGGTAATAACACTACCAGTTTCCACTGTGGAATGTACCATAGAAAAACAGCAGAGGACCATAAGGAAGCCTCAGCTGGCTCTGCTTGAAAAACAATTGGCAGTTGCCTCTCTGGATCCATAACCCTGGTTACTGAGATAGTTTAATATTTTCTCCCTGAACTTCAGATATGGTACAGAATAAATTATAAAAAGGTGCTTAAGATCCATGTTCCACAATAATTCCTGTTAGGTAGACACAAGAAGGCAGGTCAGTTCTGTATTTCATTGCTCCAAGCATATCTAACTTATCTTGGCTGTGACAGGCCGTGAGAACCCAGCCCAAAGGTAGACATGAGGACCCAACCTTGTGTACGGTGCTCACAGATCAAACCACCATCAAGAAATATGAAGAGAGGCATTCCCAAAATGGAAGGAATCTGACATAAGCACTTTGCCCTAAAAGAACATGCCAGATTCGGAATGTGCTTACAGGAGACACCAGAATTTTTTAGAATAAAAATTGCAAATATAAGTCCATGCAAAGCCAAGTACATAATATGAAACACCAAGGAAAGGGTAGTTCAATAGGAAATTGGGTAGAGTGTCCTATATGTTCAGCTTCAGAGAACGATGCCCTACAAATACAGACCCAAAGCTAATCTAATTCCTCAAAAAGAGTCAAGGCTCCAATAATTTTCTGAAATCTCTCAATTTTTTAAATTCTGGTAATCCATTTTTTAAGAAAGATGGCCCAAAATTCATATCTGCAGGTCACATTTGGTTTGTGGCTGTCTGTTTGCAACTATATTTTTAGCAGGGCTCCTGACCTTTTTGTAATCTGCCATGGTAGAGTAGCTTAGGGAAAGACCATGATCTCTGTGACCAAGGGACATTGGAGTGCTACTAAGATCCAGGGCAGAGTGAGGAACACAGCACTCCCTGTGACTAGAAACTGGAGGCTTCCAGAGAAGTTAGTTGCACCTTAGACTGATGGGTGTCCCATCAGAACTCTATATTTGTTCCTCAGGAATGATCTTGAGGCTTCAGAAGAGTGGGAAAAGCTCTTCTGGAATGTTTTAGATGAGTTCTGACATTACTTACACCAAGTTTAAAGGGTGTTCTATTTATAAAGGTCAAGAGCAGCCAACATTAAGTGTTCTCTACAAATCTATCACTATTGCAAATCACTCTCTTTGGCAGTAATGATATATGGAAGCATAATATATGGCCTGTCCTTTAGAGATCATTATTTATTTAAGGTCTGAAGCAATAATTTAAACCAGGCATGGTGGCATATGTCTGTAATCCCCGTATTTTGGAGGCTGAATCAAGAGGATTGCGTGTTCGAGACCAGAGCATAATACTTAGTGAGACCCTGATTCAAAATAAAAAATAAAAAATGCTTGGGGTGTCACTCAGAGGCAGAATGCCTCTGAGTTCAATCACTAGTTCCACCAAAAAGAAAGAGAAAGAGAATTAAAAGTATAAAAATATGTAGTGTGTTTATGTATAGAAGGAGGAGAGGAGAGAGGGAGAGATATGGAAAAGATGTGATGTATATTGTTAAGGTTTTGCTTTTTGTGTTATTCTAAACAGATTTATTGAGATATAATTAATATATCCTATACATTTAAATATGCAAATCAATGATTTTTGGTATATTGACAGTGCATCCATCACCATTTGGGAACATTTTCATGACACTAAAAAGAAACTCTATCCCCTTAGCTTTCATCTTCCAATTCTCCCACCCCCTCTAGCCCTGGGAAACCACTGATATAGTTTTGGTCTCTTTAGATTTGCTTTTATCTGACATTTTTTTTCACTGAACTCCTGCAAAGGTATTAAAATTGCCATATCATGTGGTAATTTTTAATTTTTGAGGAATTACCACACTATTTTCTAAAGCAGTCATACTATTTTACATTCCTACCAGCAGTGTAAAAAGTTCCAATTTGTCCATGTTCTTATTATTTTCTTTTGTTATTACTGTTGTTCTTATAATAGCCATGCTGGTGGGTATGAAGTAGAAGGGTGAGTAGATTCTTAACAAAAATGTATAAGGCATTCAAGAGGGGGAGAAATAGTTTTTATAAAGCAAGGAGCACCAGGTTTACTGAGTTGTTAACAATGAGAAATAAACAAAGGAGGAAGAGAAGAGGGAAAAAAAAACTATTTTTATCTCCTAATACAAATATTTTTTCCTGTTTCTTTCTCATAGACAGAAAAAAAATCCATCTTATTACATTGTCATTTTATTTACTCATTATAGCTAAATTTCTCTATGCCTGTCTCTTACAAAATTATAAGCACCTCGAAACACTTAGAATTACAAGTACTATGTAGCTTGTTAAGGTGCCAGGCTAAAAGTGGCAGAATGCCAAGAGAGACTTCGCAAGGGTTCTAATTAAATGGGGAGCTGCCATATCACTCTTCTACTGTCAGACCCCTGCTTATCCCATGTGAGAGGAGGGACCTTGCGGTGTTAAAACATTGGTATTTGTGGGATGTTGTTACATGTAACCAAATCTAATACTAACCCATAAACCTGATAAATCTTTATTATTAAAAGTAGAAGTCTTTTTAAAGTACCCTATAAAGTAGAAATGTCTTTAGCATTTTTGTTTTGTTTTGTTTTAGCTGTTGTTGTTGTTGTACTTGGAATTGAACCCAGGGTCACTCTACCTCCAAGCTACACCCCCGACCCCATACTACAGCCCTAGCTTTTTTATTTTTTTGTTTGGAAAAAGGATCTCTTAAGGTTGTTAAGAGTCTTGCTAAGTTGCTGAGGCTGGCCTTGAACCTACTATTCTCCTGTCTCAGCCTTGCAAGTACTGGGATTGCATGTGTGTGTCACCATGCCTGAATATTGTTTATCTTTTGATATGGAAAATTTAGGGAGCCAGCAAGAGTCAGCCAGAGGTTTTGACACTAGACTTTAGCAAATAGGCTGACTTTTCTTCAGCCATTTGGCAAATGCGGCCAATTTAGAAGACTCAACTGGAGTGGGTCACATCTATAAATGATGCTCTCCAAAGATTTGGAAGCCACTTTTCTGAATGCTGTGTCAACAGCTCTCAATGAATCTTCAGAGTTGACCGAGTTAAGTTGGTACTTCTTCTTTCACTCTTCTCCTATAAACTTCAAGTTTCCTTCTTGAGACTTCCAAGTTTTAAACTTTTAATGTGCTTTACTGAACCTGAATAGGATAATTTAGGACTGATTTTAATTAACAAATCCATAACTACACCAGAAATTTTGTTTTTCTCTTTTTCTGCCTGCCAGAATAATAGTTCCCTGAAGTATACATGCATCTAGTGTTTCTACGACAAGAAACATAAATGTGACCACAGAAACACCAACTTGGCGATTATGCCAGATGTGGGGATTGTTCAACAAAGGAGATTTGTTGGTGGAAACCATTCACATTTATTCTCAACCAGCCAAAACAGATATGGATGACTATTAAAAAGCCTTCATAGCAAAATAAATAACAAAACAAGCAGCACAACCAATTTTTAAAGGCATGAATGTAATCACCTCCACCATTTTAATTAATTACCTAAAGGACTGTTATAGTGAACTAGACTCATCATCTGAAGCAAGGCTGTGGATGGTTTCATGCTATAAAAAGGGATACAGAGAGTTTTCACTTTAATATCCTGGTATTTTATCCTGTCGGGGATATCAAAGGAGACACTCCCTTCCCTTCACTTTTTATGCTTCCTGCTGGGTGAATCCAGTAGCTTCTAGATAAAATGCCCATGCTGAAGTCTTCAAATCCATTTAATGAGGCATCATGACTAAATTTGGCAAGGTTTTTTCCCCTTGCTTCTTTTCCACCTCGAACTGTTTTGATTCATTTGTGAGAAATTTACTTTTGCCAATTGAAAAACGCTTTTGTGGCTGCCAGTCACTAATCTCCCCTCTGACACATCCATTCAACCAAACTAAATCCAATATTGACATTTGTATCTTAGGGGAAAAGAGGTTAAGCACTGGGAGGAAAAGCAACTCTGGAGCCCTGCCAAGCTCTGCACAGCTTCCAAATGAGCTATGGTGAGCTTAGTTCAAGGGGGAACCCCTGAGAACTCCAGGGGGCTTTGATCACATCCAGCGGCCCTCATTCCCTAGGTAGACAGCCAAAGGGAAGTGGTATGATGCTATCTATGGGTATCTGTAGTAGACTAATTAAAACTCTTCCTAGTGCTCAGAAATTATTCTCTAGTACCACCATCTCATGGGAATCTCTAGAATGCTTCTACTGGACTTTGCTTTCTCTAGTATTAAAACAAACAAACTCTACTACTGCAATCCCTTGACTGTTCTATCTACTTCTATCTAGTACTAGCATTTTCTTTCTTTGACTCTCCCCTGGAGGGAACAAGGAGGCAGTAAGGGTTCTTCCTACTGAAACTATGCTAGGTCATTGGATTAGTTAAAAACTTCCCACCCCATCCTTCACCTGTGCCCAGGATGTTATGACTAGATGTCTTCCTTGTGCAATGAACAATGTGACAATTGCCTGCCTAGTATAAGCATTTGCTAAAAAGCAAACATGTTTCTTTTAGTAAGAAGTAAAAAACACAGGTTTGATGCAATGTAGGAAAATAAATATAGGCAATGGAAATCAAATGTGAAAGTGTGAATTTGAAATGACTGAAGGAATTGAATGGAAATTAAGGTGAGATGAAGTCAAAGTAGATCTTTCAAATAAGCAAAACAACTAGATGCACTGGCACACACCTGTAAGCCCAGTACTTGAGAGGCTGAGGCAGGGGGATCACAAGTTCTAGGCAAGCCTCAGAAACTTAACAAGACTCTATCTCAAAATAAAAACGAGGTTGGGTATAGTTCAGGGGTAGAGTGCCTCTGGGTTCAATCCCCAGTATCAGTCACATACAAAAAGGAAGCAACCCAGTATAATTTGCATCTGATATTTTCATAAATGCTTTCATTATCCATGCTTTTCCACCAATAAGACATATTCATTTCATTTCCAAGTACCGTTAAAAAGAAAGTCAACATTAGTGATTTCCCTTCTCTATTTTTAGGCTGAGTAGCTTACAGCTTTTCTTCAAGTTTATGATTTTTGCCTATTTTGAACTTACTACCTTACATGCTGGTTTTCCTCCTGATTAGTAGCTACCTCAGTTTCATGTGGCTCTTCAAATCCAATCCCAATATGCCCAATCCTCTGTTCCAAGCTATCTAGTTTCCTCTTTCCTACCTACCTCTGATTGTCACACTCCATTAAGTTATTATGTAAGTGCTACAGCATGCTGCATCAGCTCTTCCTCACCATTGCCATCAATTCCAAAGACCAGTTAAAAAAATGGTATAGAGAATTAACAGTATGTGAGATGGAAAAACAAAACCCCTAGGCTTCAACATTTAGACTGAAAATTCTATCCCTATCAACACTGGTTTGAGAGTGTAGATCAGAGGTAAAGATCACTGTAGACTCTTAGAGCTGAGCGGGCTACTGAATATTTACTAAATCAATGTACTCTCTGCTGGGCCACTTGATATAGGTTACCAGTCAAGTTCTTTATCAAAGAATGATCGTCAAAGAGTTAATATCATGACTCTCCTACAAATATTACATGAAACTATGTTTAAAATGTATTCAAGAAAAAATTATGCACCTATTCATGATAAAATTCCTGGAGAAATTAGGAATAGGAGGAACCTACCTCAATATCATAAAGGCTATATATGACAAGCTCAAAGTCAATATCATACCAAGTGAAAAAAAAATGAAAGCATTCCCTCTTAAAACCAGGAACAAGATAAGGATGTGTACTCTAACTACTCCTCTTCAATATAGTTCTTGAAAATTTAGCCAGAGCAATCAGACTAGAGAAGGAAATGAGAGAGATGCAAATAGGAAAGGAAGAAGTAAAATTATCACTGTTTGCAAACGAGACAATCCTATACTTAGAAGATCCTAAAAGCTCTACCAGAAGACTTCTATAGGTAATAAAGTTTAGAAAAATATTAGGATAGAAAATCAACATACAAGAATCAATAGCTTTTCTATACACCAATTATGAATGCACTGAGAAAGAAATTAGGGAAACAATTCCATTTACCATAGCCTTAAAAAATAAAATACCTAGAAATAAATCCAAGATGTGAAAAACCTCTGCAATAAAAATTACAAGACACTGGAAAAAAGAAATAGAAAAAGGACAGTAGAAGATGGAAACGCCTCCCATGTCCATAAATAGGCAGAATTTTTATTATTAAAATGGCTGTAGTAACAAAAGTGATATAGATTCAATGCAATCCCAATCAAAATACCAATGTTATTCTTCATGGAACTAGGAAAAACATACTCATAATTCACATGTAAGAACAAAAGATTAAGAAAAACCAAAGCAATTCTGAGCAAAAAGAGCAATGTCAGAGGGCTAACAATATTCAATTTCAAATATATATACATATATAGAAAATCAATGTGTGCATATATATACACATACATATATATATACAATATATGTATATATACAGCAAGTATATCTTACTTTACCAGCAGTACAGCATAGTACTTCCATAAAAAAAGACATGTAGAGAAATGGAATAGAATAGAAAAGAGACAAACCTACACAGATACAGTCATTTGATCCTTAACAGAGGCACCAAAAACATACATTGGAAAAAAGAGAAGCTTTTTAACAGATGGTGCTGGGGAAACTTGGCTATCTATAAGTAGAATGAAACGAGATCACTATCTCTCACCCTGCACAAAAGT
This sequence comes from Graphiurus murinus, assembly GCA_004027655.1. Lineage (NCBI taxonomy): Eukaryota > Metazoa > Chordata > Mammalia > Rodentia > Gliridae > Graphiurus > Graphiurus murinus. The sequence goes on from PVLC010010902.1 coordinate 9,400, forward strand.
CAACTCAAAATGGACCAAAGACCTAGAAATTAGATCAGACACTTTGCAATTAGGAGAAAATGTAGGGTGAACATCCCAACATATAGGCGCAGGCACTGACTTCTTCAATAGAACTCCTAAAGTACAAGAAATAATACCAAGATCTAATAAATGGAATAGCATCAAAATAAAAAGCTTCGGCACAGCAAGGGAAACAGAAACATGAAGACAGAGCCTACAAAGTGGGAGAAATATTTTCAGCTACTCTTCCAACAAAGGATTAATATCCAGAAAAACTCAACAGTAAAGAAACAATTCGTTCAGTAAATGGGCAAAGAAACTAAACAGACATTTCTCAAAAGAAAAGGTACAAATGGTTAATAAATATACAGCAAAATGTTCAACAACTTTAGCCATCAGAAAAATGAAAATCAAAACTACCTTGAGATTTTATCTCACTCCAGTCAGAATGGTGATAATCAATAGTACAAGTAATAATAAATGCTGGTAAGAATGTGGAGAAAAAGGAATACTTACGCACTCCTGATGGGATTGCATATTAGTACAATCACTATGGCATTTCCTCAAAAGACTAGGAATGGAACCACCATATGATCCAGTTATACCACTTCTAGGTATTTTTCCAAAAGGATTAATTATACTAGAGTGATACATTGATATCTATGTTTATAGCAGTGTAATTCACAATAGCTAAATTATAGAACCAGCCTCGGGAGTCTTTCAATAGATGAATGAAGAAAACATGATATATGTTTTATTCAGCCACAAAGAATAAAAGTATATCATTTGGAGAAAAATGAATTGATCTACAGAGCATCAATGCTGAGCTAAATAAGCCAGATTCAGGAAGTTAGGGGTTATATGTTTACTATCATATATGGAAGCCAGAGAGAAAAAAAGGGTATCTCATGAAAATTGAAGGGAGACCAGTAGAGTAGGGAAGAGACTAGGAATTGGGAGGGAGGAGGCAAAGGCAGGAGAGGTACTAGAAAGTGAAATTGATCAAATTATACCATATGCAAGTACGAATTTGTCACAGTGAATCCCACTATACATATAATTATTCTGCACCCCCCAAAAAAACAAGATGTATTCAATTTGTTAATATGTTGAAACATTAAAATAGTGACACTAATTAAAATTAAGAGGAACAGATATTACCCTAAAATATTATCCCCCCCCCCAAAGATGTGCATGTCCTGATTCCAAGAACCTATGAATACATTATCTTACATGAAAAAAAATAAGGTACTGTTTGAAGAAATTATTAACTTGGAGGTGTGATTAAAGATTTTGAGAAGAAAATATTATTGCGCATTATTTGGAGAGGCTCAACGCAATCTGGAAGATCTCTGTAAAAGGGAGGCAAGAAGGTTAAGAGCAGAAACAAGAGATGTGACAACAGAAGGAAAGACTGGGGTGCTGCATTGTGAAGATGGAGGAAGAAGCCATGAACTAAGGAAAGCAGGAAGCTTCTAGGAGCTGAAAAAGGGAAGGAAGCAGATTCTCCCCTGGAACTTCCAGAAGGGAATGCAGCCTGGCTGGCTCATTTTGGACTTCTGACCTCCAGAACTATAAGATAATAAATGTGCATCGGCTGACGTCTCCAAGCTCATGTGAGTTTATACAGCAGCCATAATAAACTAGGATAAGACTCACAAAAAGAGACTTCATAGCATCTGAAATACCAGACTTGGTAGAGAGATGGCAAATTCCAAAAGTCCAAGCTCTTTCTATATGCTGTTTGCCCATCTGCAATAATTAGATCCAAACAATTAGATCCAAAACAATTAGATCCAAAAACCACTTCTCTAAGTTGAAAGATAACTCAGTTCATCAAAAACAAACATAAACTAATGAAAATCTCACTTTGTTGAGGTTGCAAGTTTAAAGAAGGAAAGCCAAATGCACTGTGTTCACCAACAATAAGACTGTGTAATTAACATGGTCACTTTTGCTGTAGTTTGGATCTTGAATATCTCAAGGTCCCATGTGTTTAAGGCTTCATCCCCAGAGTAGAACTACTAGGAGGTAGTAGAAGCTTTAAGAGGTGGGCCTACTGGGAGTCTTTGGGTCATAGGGTGTGCCCTTAAAGGGGACTGTGAGACCCCACCCCTTCCTCTTCTGCTTCCTGACCTGGAAATGAGCTGTTTTACTCCACCACATGCTCCTCCTGTAAGGCTGCTTCATCACATGTCTAAAATGATTGACCTGCCCAACCTTGGACTGGAACCTCCAAAACTTTAAACCAGAATTGAACTTTTCTTGTTATAAGTTAATTATCTGAGGCATTTCATTCTAGTCATGGAAAGCTGTCTAACATGCTCTTAAACTCAGTGAATGTGGCTTAAGTTTTTAGTTAGTTTAACTGATTCTATAAACTATGAGTTTCAATATTATATAGTATTTTCTCTTCTGTACAAACAGCCACAAATCAGTGTTGTTTTTTTTTTTTTTAATCTGTCCTTGATGTTTAATTCCCAACCCTCATCAAAGTTACCTGGGTGCTTTGGATATTTCAATCTAGATTCTCCTGGCACCCCTGAGAGGTGTCTAAACTGCAAATCTGATGGGTGAGATTTAGAGATGTGTTGACCTGAATTTGTCACAATCCTCTTTAGAATCCTTCAAAGTATTCCCACTGCAATACTGGTCACATAAAGCTGCTGAAACTCACAATGAACTGCTCCCCTCCAGTCTGCTTTACATCTCTTGGCCTCACCCCCTGGGCTGACATCTAGTGCACCCCTTCCAGTTGCTCATGTCAGTCCATCTCTTCATCAGGGGACTGTCCCTGCCTGCCTCCCTACAGCCCAGGACACACTTACTCATTCTTCAGACCCAAGCTTAGACATGTCCTTCCTCCAGAGTTAGAGACCCTGCTGTGTGTCCCCATAGCAACTCCCCCTTCTGTTTGTTTATTGACTAGAAGGTTGCTGGAAGTAGGGACAACGCCTATCAGTTTGTCCTTTGTTGAATTATGTGAAGCCCAGGTACTTGAGTCCATGCCATTCTTCCACAGATAAGACATAGGAAAGGAAGCAACAAATGTTAAGTGTCAGAATTATCTGGCCCTGACAGATCCCTTACTAGACACTGGTACAGGTCACAGGCAGAGGTGCCACCTCTAACCATGGAAAGGAAACAACCATGTAACATACCCCCAATGTCATCTCCCATCCTACTGGTGTCTGTAGTATCCTCAGAAATTAGTATGTGATCTTTACTAATTTCCATGGGATTCCTTGTGACTCATTTCTTGGGCATATTGGAAGCAGCACAAATATGGGTGGTTGCTTGAGAATCTTTGAAGGGTGTGACAGGGCCGTAGACTTTTCATGGGCGTTAGTATGATATATAATTTAGAAGACCCTCCATGTGACCAGACACAAAGTAGGTGCTCAATAAACATTTGTTGCACAATGAAAACTCTTAAAAGCCTTTTTGCTAATTTGCACATAGGCCTATTACATTGCAGTATACTGTTTACATTGCAGTATATACTTTTGTATACTGACCTTAATAGCAAATTTCATCATTATGCAGTGGTTTGGGGTATTCACATTTATCTTTATATCTTTTCATGTATCTTTTTTCTACTTTGAGTTTTTTTCCACTCCCATTCCCACACAAGCCATCACTCATTTACAATTCATTTGGAACAAGTTGAGATAAGCTCAAATGGGAGTTACCAAGAAGGAAGAGAAGGAAGAGAGACTATAAATAGTTCTTAACTGCATTTTTGTACACCTACTTTCCCTAGTTTATTGAGCTTTAATTCAGTTCCAGAAAATTCATGCTGTGTTTAACTGGTGAAAACCTTCACAGGTACTTGTGTTTCAAGCAAAAGAATGGTTACCCAGAATCGAGGGAGCAACTCTTCTAGTCAGTAATAATAATTTTTTAAAAGTTAGCCATCATTAAATTTTTTTCTCCAATGCCAGATTTTATTATTCGCAAGCAATCAACCAAGATCTCCACTGCAAAGAAAATTGTAAAAAGAAAAAATATACTGCATGCACAGAAACAAAACTGTGTTCACCTGCTGGAGCCTAATTTGGGATTATATTTACCTCTCACCCAATTTATCATTACCAAAAAACAAAAATTCGTATCTTCACTAAAGGCATCAGAGAAAAGTACACCAAACACTGAAAGTACACAAGCATGCATGCACGCGCACACACACCCATGAACTTAAATACAATCAGAAAACAATATCACAACTAAAATTGAGAAAAAATGGAGAGCGATTAATTATAAACTGTCTAGATTCATAAAGTAGCATTATGCATAACAAACTTTTACCAAAGTTGCATCAATGCAAAGGTGGCATGAATTTAACTTATCTGGGCACTAACAAAGCTTTTGAAGAACTGCTATTAAAGAACTAATATGAAAAGTCACCTTTGGGCTATTTTGACATTAAAGTAGATAAAAGATGAGCTTGGGACCCAGGACAAAGGACAGCCACAAGAAAAAGCTTTGCAAATGAAAAATCATGTCAAAGTAGATGTTGAGAGGAACAGATCAATATTAGAAATCATTTAGTTTCATTCTATGACCTCATAATTAGGACACAGTAAGACACAATAAACCAATATTAAATTTCATAACTGAACTTTAACTTTTAGCTGGGATGAGTAGCATGCAAAAGAAACCTTGTATGGTATGGAAGTCGACTGAATCGATTATCTGGGGATTATTTTTTTCACATATTAGTAAAATGTGTGCAGCATGGGGCAGGGTAGCAGCTCCTTGGGATCCTTTAAACATGTCAGCCCATGTTCCCTATGGAATTGATGAACCAAAATGGGTAACAGTCACGGACCAAGAAGCTGCTGTTGTCAACCATGCCACACACTCGGTAGCACTGGGAGAGGAAGCATGAGGTGCTGTGATCCAAAAAGATAATGCGAGAGCTGTCAGACAGACCAGGGCACACCAAGAGCTCCTGGCAGATGCCAAACTGGTGGGCAGCTGAACTGGCAGAAAAGAACTGTCCTTCTGGGAAGGAGTAGAGGTCATGGTCACCACATGCAGACAGTCACACCCATCTAACGTCCCCATGGGAAGGAGGCTGGGATCCTGTCTAGAGATCAGACAGGACAGAATCTGAAGGGAGGACTCCAGAGCCTCAGGTGGATCTGGGAAATATCAGTCTCCCATGTTCCTCTCTTTCCCTTCTTCCTCTTACGTAGCAAAGGCAGGTCCTTAAATTGCCATATCTTTTTATCTGCATTTCTCATGAATTCACCATGTTCAGCATAAAATCTTAAGTAGAGACTTGTCTTATGTGACCTTTTGATTATGAAGTGCTAAAGAGATTGCATTACTTTAAGATTTTTTTGTACAGGGGATCAAACCCAGGAGCATTATACTTCTGAGTGACACCGCTAGCCCCTCCTATCTATCTATCTATCTATCTATCTATCTATCTATCTATCTATCTATCATCTATCTATCTATCTGTCTAGGAACAGGGTCTTGATAAGTTGCTGAGGTTGGCCTCAAACTCGCAATCCTCCTGTCTCATCCTCCCAAGTACTGGGATTACAGGCATGTGCCACCACACCCAGCTTTTCTATCACTTTAAATTTTATTAGAAAAAGCATACAATGTATCTGTAATGGCCAAGATTCTTAGTGGCAAACAACTGAATCCATCCAGGCTAATGGAAACAGAAAGGGACTTTATTAAAACTATTAGGAGCTGGGTGTGGTGGCACATGCTTGTAATCCCAGCATTTGGGAGGCTGAGACTGGAGGATCCAGGTTTGCAGCCAGTCTCAGCTACTTAGTGAGGCCCTCTTCAACTTAGTGAGACCCTGTTTCGAAATAAAGAATAAAAAATAGGGCTGGGGCTGTACCTCGGACGTAGAATACCCTAGGTTCCATCCCCAGTACCAAAAAAAAAAAAAAAGAAAAAAGAAAAAAAAAACTATTAGGAGACTCTCTAGAACTCTCAAGAGAGTCAGGGAACTAGTCCATAAAGCTACTCAACCACACCTAAGTCTTTGGTATTGAAACATGCTGCAAATGTATTCAGACCTGAATGCTAGAAACTCTGCCAGTACCAATACCAAAACTCTAACCCTCTTTGCCACCATGCTTGCTGAGAGATTACTCCCTCACGGCACCTTCAATTGCACACCAGATATGTGTGTGATTGGCAGAACCCAGGTCATGTGCCCAAACCTTTGCTTCAACAGAATCTGGTGAATGGGGTCTCTGGCATATACTCTCGAGAGGGTAGGATTCTATGTGGAGTATGTTCAAAATAAGGAAAGGCTTCAGAAGATTTTGAGTCGCTCCAAATGATATCATAATATGTACTGTCATTCCCTGCTCCTTTGGGCTCAGGAAAATGTGCTCCAGGACAGATGAAAGACCATCTACAAAATGCCTCACTCCTCAGATAACTGGGTGGCATCGGGAGCAGGGTACTTTGGGAGGAAAAGCTTGCTGAGATATCTCAAGCTCAAGCTCAAAACCCACTTCCCTAGCATGCCAATGCTGATCCTTGCCACCACAGAGACACTCTTTTAACAATTGCCTTGTGCATGACACTCCTTCTGACAAAATCTTTATCTTTCCTAATATACTGCAGATTTTTACCCCAGTAAGAACAGCAAGATATATTGAAGATTCATTTTTCTGATGTAGCATAGTTCCTACTAGGGTTCTAGATAGCAGGCAGCTACATTCAGTGTAGGTTTTACTGATGGTTTTATAAGAATGTGCTAATTGCTTATAAAAAAAATGCAATAATGTTATTATATATTTGACACCAACTATGTGTACCTGCATTAGGTATTCTACAAATAGTTTCTCATTTATTTTCCCAAGAAGGTAAGTACAATTACCCCCATCTTACCAGAGAGAAAACTGAGGCTCAGGGACACTACCTGGCCCTCCGTCACATAATCTGTCCCCTAGCATTGTCCACCTTCATAATCTTGTAACACAGAAAAGAGATGGCCTGCTTCCGAGACGAGGACAGGACTCTTATGTTTCCCTGGACTATTTTTTTTATCATGTGCTTCCAACAATTGTTTTCTCCCGGACTGAGACAGCACGTGTGGTTTTAGTGTGCAGCTCAGATAACGGTTTCACCCACCCATCTGGCCTTGGTTTCTTCCAACCTTCATTAACTCTAATTTCATTATCACCTGTTCTGGCGTGACCCTGAGTTCCCTGCGCACTTCTCTCCTTTCTCATGGGAAATGAATTTCTGTCTCGGCATCAGCTCTCTATCCAACTGTGTGAGCCCTGAGGCAAAGCACTCATTTGTATGTGAGTACTGTCCATCTCCCCTGTCATCCCGGCTATCTCCTGAGGCTCTGACTCTTCGGTCATCTCTGGCTTCAGATGGGACCAAAGAGAATATCTTAACCATTGTGTGTGTGTGTGTGTGTGTGTGTGTGTGTGTGTGTGTACACAAAACATGCACATAAGCTTAATATCACTCAGATAATTTTTATTTCATTAGTGACATGTGTTTTTGCATTTTATTTACATTTTCTTTTGTCCCTCTAATTTTATTTTGTGAATTCTCGTGCCAGTATGGAATGCAGCTCATAAGTCCTTTGGGAGAAATAACAATCTTACAGCATGATAACAAATTAGGTGTCATTTATTTGATTTGCTCAGAAAGGCCAAATTTCTCAAAACAGTAAGTAAATGGGAGGCTGTTCCCGCAATACCAATGGTGTCCATCAAAAGACTCAGAAGTCCTACTTATTGGAAAAAATAATATATATATATATATGATAGAAAAGAAAAAAAGAGACTTATCTCTTCTTTCTGCCCCTTCTCCACCTACCCCTCTAAGCTCCAGCCCAATCCCCACACTAGCCCTCTGTAGCAGGACTGTCTTGCGATTAGAGGCCAGATAAAATAATAAAGCAATACTGTTTTTTGTTTTGTTGCCTTGGAGCATTTGCTAAATCTCTCTACTCCCATTCTCTTCTCTTTACATATATATGACTTAAGCCATAAAGGGGTAATGGAATCAGAGTTGTGAAGTTAGTGAATACACACACAGGTGCATGCATACAAACATATGTGTATATATTCACGCAGATATATTCCTATAACTTTCATTCTTTTACAAATGCAAGGCAATACTTTTGCAAACTAAGAGCATTTTAACAAATTTGAATTTCTAACTAAACTTAGCATTAGGTAATAGAGGAACTTGAGTTACATAAAGCCTCCATTATTAATTACCTGTTTATTTTTGTATTTTTTCCACAGTCATCATAGCCATGGGCTATTTCTCTTGAGTATTTATGGGCAAAAGAGGCATTATAAAGCAAACCAAGAAAGCAAAGATAAATATCATTATCGACGTCAAAAAATAAACAAAGAAACAGGAGACAGGGCTACTCAGATGAAGATTAGAAGGGAATAGCAAGTTCAGTATGTCAAAAGAGCAAAATGGTAGCTATTTGGCAGAGGACATGGCTAAAACAAAGTTGAATCTTTCCAAGAAAATGTATGTTTGATTGATTTATTTTTCCCGCAGATCTATCCTAAGAAACCATTCCCCCCACCCCCAGGGGCCTAGAGTGGACATTTTGAAGGACATATGCCTGTTACTGATACTGAATTCAGCCTCACTGCATTATTTTTAAAGCGATCACAGTTGTAGCTGTATGCCAGTATGCATGTAGCCTTCAGATAAGCAATTGACCGTGAAATAATGGTACACAGCTTTTAATATATGCCCTCTGGTTATGGGTGTGCATACTAAACATACAGTATTTTAAAAATATATGCATATACATATAAACACACAAACCCGGCAAGTTAAAGCACTCTATATCTAAATGGACTGGCAGCTGCTGGAAATTTCCCCTCTACTCTCCCTAAGGTCTCAGGTGTGGGATTCATGAGCCAATGTCTCGGCTAGAACAGGTGTCTATCGCTGGGTAAATAGCAATTAGGCCCAAATTTCAGACTTTTTTTTTTTTTTCAAATCCCTTTCGGAGGAAAAGCCCAGGAATAAATAGTTGCTGTAACGGCCAGGGGTATTGTGTAGCATTATAGCCTCCAGCTGGTCTATTACATACTATAGACAGGCAAAGAATACAGGCACCTGACAGATGTGTTCTGTTAGCTTCATTAGGAAAGAAACAAAGAAACTCCTCAATTAATAGCAGCGGAGCCAAATGGGGGGTGGGGGGGAGCTTGAGGGGAGAGGAATCATAGCCTGTTATTTAAACAGAGTCAGGGAGCCTTTCACTAGTGGCTTAATATGATTCATTAATAAAAACAGCTTTTTGAATGCCCAGTTTAAGTCAAAAGAAATCACTAGCATTTTTTTTTTCTCCCCAGCAAAGGAAGGGCAAAATGACAAATTGCTGCTGTTAAATTCATTTCATGTGGGGATGGCCTTTCTCAAAGATCCCTTAAACGGCAAGGCTGGATGTTTGTCACATTAAGTGGCAGAGCAGTTCTCAAAAATCGACTGTGGCACATCAGGGTCTCAGATGAATGGCCAGCAGTGGCCATCCAATAATTTTATATATCCAGACCAGGAAGCATTTAGTGTTGTTTAAATGGAGAAGGATTTTTAAAGTAATGAAATGCAGCTCTTAGCCTGATGAAAAGAAAATCTGTCTGTGGTGTCACTTCTAATTTCCCCCCACTCCTTGGAATGGCTTAAAAATATAGGGGAAGCCCTGCTTGTGACCGTGGCTTTCATTTCTCGCAAGCAGCAGAAAGTCTGGTTATTTCTCCTTTTGTATTTCCTTCACTGAAGATCTACTGTGACCCTCCATACAGCAGAAATACACAATTGTGAAAGGGTGAGCTATAGATTGCATTATCAATATATGAGTTCTAAATGAAAATGGCCCCTTTTCCACACAAGTCAGAATCTGCTGCAACAGCTCAGCTTTGACAATAATTCTATTTTTCTAAAAAAAAAAAAAAATACTTTTATATGGTGCCATGACTTCAGGGTGATTTTTTAAAGAATATTGTTTGCTACTAGGAAGCTAAAGGAGATAGTCTGACCCAGTTGCTGGGCTTAAGGAGAGAAGAATGAATTCCTGAGAGCTCCCCACCCCCCCTCATCACCACTCAGTCCACCTAGCACAGATTGAAAAGGTCTCAGAGGCAGGAACCTAGAGAATTCAGAGAAAATCCTGATCATAATACAGGTAATTCAGATATATTCAAGGCCAAATTACCATGAGTCTATTAACCTGAATAGATTTTATGTGCTAAGAATTCATGGAGGCAGGGCATGGCAATACAAGCCTATAATTCCAGTACTTGGGAGGCTGAGACAGGAAGATCATGGGTTTGTAGCCAGCCTCAGCAACCTAGCAAGACTCTCAGCAACTGGGGTATAGTTCAGAGTTCAATGTCCAGCACTACAAAATAATAAAAAATAAAAAAGAAGAATTCATGGACAGCAGGATTATAACTGCCACAGCACAGTTGAGCAGAGAATAGCCACAGGAGTCCTGGAGTAACCCAGGCCAGCAAGGGTGGGCTCCAAAATCAGAACTGAACACTCATCTGTCTAATTGGGATGCCGTCCCGCCAAAGAACTAGAAATCAAAACATAAATGGTCATGGCCAAATATGAGGGGCCAGGGTCTTTGTGATGGAAATGTTAATTGTGAATCTTTATGGCCAACTCAGGCTGTGATGTCTTCATGCGCTTCAATTTTTAAAATATACTCTTGGCTTCTATTTGTATGCCTCCCCCCTCAAATAATAGCCGCAGAACAAGAAGGCCTAATATCGACTTCCAAATGAACAGGCATGCAAAGGAAAAAGCGCAAGCTTTCCTGGAAGCAAAGGCATTTTTCACCCCAAAGTCTCTTCCTACACTGCTAATATTTCACATTTGACATGAAGGAATTGGAAACGTGAAGAGAAAAAGGTCAGAATGTGAAACTATTATGTTCAGAATTTAGGTCATTATTGATCTTAATCTTTAAAAGCTAGCATTAGTTCTAGAGTAAGTTATACCCTACAGTTCCTTCTCAAAGATCTAATGAGGGAAACTTTCATTATCACTGGTTGGCAGATTTTCTTTAAAGAATGCAATCTTCCAAACCTTAAACACTTTTTGATGAGGGTGCAGAAATGTACAGACTGCCAAAAGCTGAGGTCAAACTCAATATCAGGAAAACCATCACTTAGTACCAACAACTGACAAAATATAATCCTAACCTGCATGTTCGGGGCAAAAAGAAAAAAAAAAGCAGTACATTTTAGCTCAAAGATGCAAATTGGATTTGTGTTATGTTTCCTTTCTCTGCTTAGTGTCAAGTGCCCTTTTCCTCTCTTGATGTTTCTAAGTGACTCAGAAGCAGTGATACACATTTGGTTTCCAGCAGTATCTAGACACCTTGCACATCATCCTTGACTACTCTTACCTCCCTCACTCCCAGATTCTTCCAGTTCTGACATTTCTACCTCGTAAAGGAGCCTCACATACACTCGTGGCTCTCTGTTTATCCCAATGTCCCTCAGCCCCAAATCATGTCTCCCTTTAACTATTGCAACTCCTCTCACTTGGCCTCTCTGTCCCCCGACAGAGGCAGATGGATCCTCACTCATCTGCTAGAGGAAACTCTCGCAAATGAGAACCAGCCCTCTCTCTCCTTGGCCCAAGAGTATCCCATGGCTTCCATCACTTATAAACAGAATCCCGAAGTCTTTAGCATGGTGAACAGTGTCTGGACTGACCTTTCTCACCAACCCCACTCAGGAAATCTACAGGGAAGTTCTGGAAACCTTTCCTGCAGATTTCATCAGATGTCACATGGACAGGATTGTAAGTATGATGTTAGCTACAGGTTGTTTGTAGATGCCCTTTATAATGTTGAAGAAGTTCCCTTCTACTTCATGTTACTGAGAAAGGATTTTTTTTTTCATGAATGCTTGCCTCACAGAATGAACCTTCAGCATTTGATGTTAATCACAAATGACTTACCATTTACACATATTAGGTGAACAAGTGTACCCCTCTCCTAGTTGCCTGTCATGTGTGATGGGTGTGGTCCATTGCCATGCTGATTTAATATTTTCATCCTACTGACTCTATGCACACTCCTTGTAGTCAGGTGTGGTCTCCATGTAAGTCTCTTTGCTCAGCACATTTACATGCAGAATTCATGGCTTAATAACTTATTTTATTGTAAGTGCAGAGCTGAACAAGACAGAATTTCTGGTTTGATTTCTACCTCTCTCTAGAATTAAGGTTGGAAAGCAAAATATCAATGTAGGGAATCTACTCAGAACAGCATCTTGCTTATTGAAATCTGTGTTTGTGGCCAACTGTGTTTGTTAGGGGGTTTACAGATTTCACTGCAGAGAATGTTGAGATAGCTCAGTTGGGACCATAAGCTAAGAAAGACTTGTTCCCACTGCTTTCCTGTTTGCATGGGGAAGAATCACATGCTTGTAGATTTCTTTTCATTCAAAAATCATTCATCTCTCTTTTACTGCTCCCAGATTCCCAGAGCCAGCGTCAGTTAGATCTGTGGTAGGCAGCCTCAGACAAATGCAAATCAGAAAAATGTTTGAGAGGAGTCAGGTCCTGGGTAGACGCTGCCACTAACTACATTGCCTCTTGTCTCAAATAGCTCCTTACATAACTGTTGGTCCCATCTGTTGAGAAACCTGCTGATTTTAACATTCCATTTTGTTGTCAACAACTCTTTCTATTCTCTCCAAACCTTGAAACCACACAATAAAATTTCATTGGCATTTGGTTAAAAAAAAAAAAAGCCTTACAAATTATTTTCATCATATTTGAAATAGGCTTGTACTTGTGATAGTTCTCTCCCATCCTATTCTTCCATTCCCCTAACTGGGGTCACAAAAAGAAAATTACAGACACTTTTAAAATACAGCATGGAAATTCCCTGAGTGGCAGAATTTTCAAAAGAAAAATAATAGCCCCAGGACCTTCCCTTAAGGGATAACCTTCGGAGCAAAGAAACCTATACAAGAAAAGAATAAGTACAACAAAAGAAACCTGATGTGATGGCTCACACCTGTAATCCAAATACTTGGGAAGCTCAAACAGGAGGATCACAGGTTTGAGAATAGCCTCATCAATTTAGCAAGATCCTCAGCAACTTAGCAAGACCCTGTCTCAAAATAAAAAGGGCTAGGGGTGTAGCTCAGAGGTAGAATGCCCCTGAGTTGTTCCCCAATACAAAAGACAAAAGGTAAAGTAGAAAAATACTCACAGAGAACCTGACTGAGTGTTTATCTTTTCTGCAAGGTGGGCACATGGAAATGGATAAGAAAATATAAGGTTCCCAGTAGCCAAAGGGCACCAGGTATGAACAAACAATTCAAAGCATTCAACCACAATAAACCAATGAAAATTATGCAGTAAGAGTACCATGCTTCACTTTCACAAAACTTTTTTTTTTAAGCATAAAGGGTTCTTTGGTGAAATGTGTCCTAAGAGCAGCCTTGTTAGAAGGGTGGGAACGCTCTCCCCAGAGAGTCTCCATTCCAGGAGCAGAAGTAGGAATGGCTTACAATACTTTTTGAATAGGCCGACGCAAAGCAAAGTCTCTCATGTCGTGAATGGTATTTAAATTGACCCAGTTCTATAGAAAAGCAGTTTGGCAATGTTTCAAAAGTTTTAAAAATATTCATACTCATTTGCCCTCAAACTCCTTTATAGAAAATACTTGGAAATTTGTGAAAATATTTATCTTCATGTGAATGCCAATAGCAAAACATTGAAAATAGCCCACATGTTTATGACACACACATATGTAAATGGAATATGCAAGCAATAAAAATCATACGTGCCTAGAATTTTTAATAATAAAAGGAAATGCTAATGGGCTGTCTTCAAAGAAGGAAAAATAAATACAGATTCTAATTGCGTCAATCTCATTTGAAGAGCTGATTCTAGAAGACCCTCTTTGAGGCGCTTGTCTGCTTTAATAATATGCACAAATATATGTAATATAAAATATCTTTAAAGAACTATAATACATGTAGCATGCTGTCAACAGATAAACATTCAATAGGGTAGGTACTGAAATTATGGATAAAAATATTTTTGTTGCAAAAGCATATGTTTTTATGTTTATAAGAAAGGTTACTTTTGAAATTTGAAAAATTATAGACTTAAAATATTTGAAGAGGCCAGGTGTGGTGGTGCACGCTTGTAATCCCAGCATTTGGGAGGCTGAGACTGGAGGATCCGGGTTTGCAGCCAGCCTCAGCTACCTAGTGAGGCACTCCGCAATTTAGTGAGACCCTGTTTCAAAATAAAGAATAAAAAATAGGGCTAGGGGTATAGCTCGGAGGTAGAATGCCCCTGAGTTCAATCCCCAGTAGCACAAAATATATATATATATATATATATATATATATATATATATATATATATATATATTTGAAGAGCTAGAGTTTTTCACTTTTTACTTCTTAGGTTTTCTGTGATAAATGAAATCCATCTAAATATTTAATCCTTAGAAGGGAAATTACCTGTATCTAATATATGTCAGGAACTATGCTAAGCAATTGGACATAACTCATTTCATCTTTTTGATATCCCTGAAAGATAGATATTGATTCCATTTGAGTTATGAAGAAACTGATGCTCAAAAAAGTGTAAGCATCTTGCCCAGGGTCATGTAGCTAAGAACCACAACTGATCTTTGAACACTATATTATTTCCACATTATTTCCAATGCTAGGCATACCTGAAATGGTCTCCCTTCCAGGCTAAATCATTTATTAAGAAGAAAAAGTAAATTATGAATTTAATTATTTAAGGCAAGATTAAAATTCACTTCTAATTTGAGCTTTTGCATTGCCTTTATTTGTTAGTTTAAAGATTTAAAGAGCAGTAAAGGAATTCAGGAAGTGTCTTTTCTCAAATCAGCCAGCATTGTTTTGACTTTTCCATTGAGGGCACAACAATTAGCAGTATATGGGAACAGTTACCAGTTATCAACCATATTTTCTTTTACATCCCTAATCTGGTCTTATCACCTCCAACTGCTCATATGTTCTTCATTAATAACCCAACAAAGGCACTCAGAATCTTTTCTTACAGACCTCTGCTCCAGTATTTTGTGACGGTCTAAAAAGAATTAACAAATGACCCCCTGTAAGTCTGGCTAAGTTACCGAGTTTCTATTTCTTCTTCAACTTCTCCCATAACAGCTCATCAAAATATCTGATGGGCCATAGGGTCACCAAGAATATCTGTGACACCTTCATTTTTATCTGCTTTTTTACTCCCTCCTTATTTGTTTTATGCCTAAATGATTAGAAGCCATTTTAAGCACCTTCCTGCAAAGCTACACTGAGTAAAATTAATATCAGTCACTTATAGCATGTGTGGGGATTGTCTCATGGTATGTCATGTGTTTGAAGCCAGGAAGAATCTCATCAGTTCCCCAAAGGAGACTTCCATCCTATCTCCTTTCCTTTTCACTCTTTTAAAAATTAAAGAGACACAGCTCATTCCTCTCCTCTCACAAATATTCCCTTGAAAATGGGAGGGGGGGGCCCAAAAGATGATAACTGAACTTCTAGATTCTTGTTACATGCCTAGGTAAGTTCTTGCAATAGAGGAATTAATGCAACCTAAAAACTCTGTTTTAATATCTGCATGCTTTTTTAGAAAAAAAAAAATCAGTATTTTCCTCTTTCATCTTTGCCTCTCACTCTACCACAAATTATGCTGGCTCTATTCCTCTCGTGCATTAAGCTAGTGTGTTGCTATGTCTCCACACACCATGTAAGTTCCGGCATCAAAGCCTAGGGCCAATTTTATTTCATTTGTATTTGCTGTCAGAACAATGTCTTTATTCTACAATGCCCCTCTCAAATCACCTCTCAGGTGGCTTGATAGAAGTAGCATGCAGTAGAAAAATATCTTTTAAAAAAATGTTATTTCTTTTATGTTTTACCCCATGAATACTGAATGCACAGCACACTTAGTTCAACAACATCCTGAGCTCTATTTTTAAGATGAAAAGTACCTTTTTATTTTAATTTTCCCTGCGACGACTGATCTGCCTTCCTTCTATGCAAGAGATTTTTGTTGGCAGGAAGTTATTCAAATTACTGCTCAGTAATAAACATTTTTACAATATCATTTGTTTTAGACTCTCAGATGACACCTAGATTGATTCAATTTTGTACAAAATTCTCACAAAATAAAGATTGAAGTGCATTTAGGAAGCTGACAAGGCTACAGAATTCCATCACATCAAATTAGCATGAGCAGGGAACGAAGGTCAGGCTGGACTCAGGATCCTGTCATCTTGCCTAACCTCCCCATGTAAATGTGGAGCGTTCACAAGAAGACACCTTTGCTTTAGTGCACAAACCAAGGAAGCAAAGGGAGGGGGAAGAGGAGATTTAAGGAGAAATTGCAGCAAGCTGGCAGGTAGTGGGCAGGGGATCAATCCAGTTTGTCACATTAAGGGTTGTAAAGAATACATCTTGGAATGACACAGATGACTCAGAGTATTCAGCCTGAGCCCATACCGAGGCAAATGGCAGGGGTGAGCCTAGAAGCAAGCAGGGAACTCAACCCCAGAGAAGGCTTGGGGAGGGAGGGGAGAGACAAGACACAGCACAGCAGTCGGTTCTGCAAGGCTGTCTCCGAGGGAGTCGCAGCTGTAGTCCACCCTCGTCATTTCTTTCAGACCCGATGTCTGCTATGCTCAAATATGTTTAACCTTTCAATGGCTGGCTCCTGCAGACTATCAGTCAACTGGAAGCCAAGAAAAACACACTGCTGTGCATGACATCCATGTCTGTCCTGGAATGAGGAGACGGCAACTTGCTCAGGCTCACAGGCTCATGTGTCGTTCCCAAAGAAGTCACTGGTGTGAGCCCGGTTAATGCAAACCACCTCATACCAGCCATTACCTTCTGCTTCCCATTTCCCCCCATCGGCATCACAGAGGCAGGATACCCTCAGACATCTCCCAATTCCCCATCGGCATCACAGAGGCAGAATACCCTCAGACACCTCCCAAATCCTTTAACTTCTCCATCCACATAGTGACTACAAGGTGACAATCCATCTTTGTCTTTTATTGCACTTATCCTAATGAGCAGATGCATATTAGTGTGTTTTTTTTTTAGCTTTTGTCTTTCTCCCTAAAGAGTGAGCCTTGCAAGGCATATATCCTTCAATACTGTCTTTCTACTACCAAGCACAGTACCTGGCACACATTAGGAGCTCAGTAACTCCATGTGGAATGAATGAATGAGTGCATAAATTTAAAAAATATGTTTCTAGGGAATAGAATATGAAGTGTCTGTATTACAGATCTGGTCAGGTTAGAAAAGAAAGATACTGTGTCATGTTTCATTTATTCTGAGATTTTTCTCATATCTTAACATCTCTCAAATGGAATGGACCTTAAAATTTATGGAATCTCAAAATCATAATCAGCAAGAGTCTTTCTTTCTTTTTTTCTTTCTTTCTTCCTTCCATCCTTCTTTCCCACAGTATCATGGTACATCTGACAATCACTGTTGTCATGGAAGATTATAATCACAAATCATAGCCAATATAAGGCAGAGAAAATGCCTGTATGGATGCTATTGTTCACAATTCTTCCCAGGGCTCTTTCAGGCTGGGGCTTATCAAATTTTACATCAGGATTGCCTTGTTAAATAGAATCAACGCTCGAAATTCTGATTCAGCAATTGTGAATCAAGGCATAGGAATTTGCACCTGTAAGGTCTTCAGATGCTTGTGATGCAAGTGATCTTCTGCCTTCACTTTTATAAATATTCCACACAACCAAGATCCTCAAATGATTCCTCCATCCCTATCGAGGAAACTTGAAAATCTCTAATAATTCTTTACAAATTAATGAAGGTCTAGTCTTCAGGCACAGGTACCTCGGACAAAGGTCATTCATTACTGCTCCTACAAGAAGACACATTTAGCCACTGCTGGGCATCTACATTGACTGCGAAACCAGAAAATGCAACTGTATTCCAGAGTGTACAAGGCCCGATAGCCAAATTTCACATTAGAAATTATAATAGTTGAACCATAGTAACAAATCGAAGAGGTAACATTTGGGTGGATTTGCAGAAGGATTTGGGTGGATTTAGCCGTTCTCAGGTGAACAAGGTCTGAGAATTCTGGAGGGTATTCTACACAGGAGGAATAGCATATGCAAGTAGGTAGATATAAATGTCATCTCAAATCCCTTTTAGAAGCAGAGAGTCAATCAATAGGTACAAATGAAAATATTAATACCATCTTCTTTTTGTAAAAGTCTTACATTAATTATATCAGGTATTCATCTAATATCTAATGTTGTCTTCAAAACTACACATAAAAATGAGACTAATAGTTGTGGTAGGAGCTTCTGAGATCCTCTCCCCTGGCATTCATACCTTTGTGGAATGTGTACCCTGGAGATATGAGACCTAGTGACTTGCTTCTAATAAATAGAAAGCAGCCAATGTAATGAGATGTTACTTCCAAGATCAGGATAAACTGACCTGCTTCCATCGTACTCATACTCTTGCTTTCTCATTCACTGGCTCTCAGGATACCAGCTTCCATATTGTGAGGACTCCTCTAGAGGCCCACATGCCATGAACTATTGGGAGCCTCCAGCTGACCACCTGCAAGAACTGGATCCTGCCAATTATCACAGGGGTGGTTGAGCCTGGAAGCAGATCCCAACCCATATCTAGAAGTCAAGGCTTCCGATGAGATGGTAGCTCTCGTAGCCAGCTTAACTACAATGTCATGATAGAACCAGAACCAGACTCACCAGCTAAGCCAGCTTCAGATTGCAGAGTCACAGAATCTGCTCCTACAGGAAGACACATCTAGTAACTGCAGGCACCCACATTGCCTGGCAATGCTATGCTTGGGGTGATTTGTTACACAGCAGTGCATAAGCAATAAAGCACAGTTTTGGTTTCTGTTTATTTGTTTGTGGTTTTTTGCTTTGTTTTGTTTTTGGCACCTGACATGACCTCACTTAGATACCCATAGTATCCTTGAGAAGCTGACAAAGCAGGTATTATTACACCATTTTATAGATGAGGAAACTGAACCCAAGGACCCTGTTACTTGAAAAAGTCATTTGATTCAGATTCAGTATTATTGGAACTCAAATCTATGATTCAAGCTTATTCCTTTCAAATACATGTGCAAGAATTACTAACCAGCAGAATTAAGTCCTGGTCCTACCTCCACTGAATGCTATCTGTTCCACTGAGTAGTTCCATGAACTCCTCTGGATATTAGATTCTTCATGCAATCAATAAGATGGTTGAGGTGAAGATCTCTAAAGTCCTCTTACTTTGAAATTTCTCTATTTTATTAAAGAAAGACAAAATGAAGTAAAAAAATTATTTCGGTGGATAACTGAGAAAACTCTCAGCTCCAGTCTCTGCCCACCACTCATGGGTGATCATGACATCTGTTCTTGTGGTCCTTCCCACTAATTCTCAGAGTGGGGCTATGTTGTTCTGTCCTTGTGTTTCCTCTTGAAGATGAGTTCAGAGATATGACCTTCACAAATCCAGCAATGCCCATCTCTGGGAGGCATAAATGCCAGGTGACATTTAGATGGCCAATTCTTATTATCTGCTTCTGTCCACTCAAGTATTGACCCATCTCTCCATGCTTAAAAAGTCATAATCTTGTTTTTTCTGGCTTATCCCTCTTAGTTAGTGCCTAATAATTTGAGGAGCGAGAGGCACAACTATATTGCTCAACTAATCACTGAAAGAACTTGCCATTACATGATGGGTTAACAGTATGCTTTCGGAAATCTAGCTACTTTTATTGTAAATGATTTTTAAAAAAACCTACACAGGAGAGAAGTAGGAGAGTAAATGTACTGTGCCATTATGAACCTGTCAGTCACATATGTATGAGACATCAGCTCCATCTAGAACAAAATTTCCTGCCACTCAGAAATCATGTTTAACATTAATCTGTTATTCTGATCTGTACTCACTAGATTTTTGATGGACAGATGAACTCATAAAATTTTTAATACAGCCATTTTCTAAAAAGCTAAAACTTGGAGCTAAATTTGCTCTTTGGTAAGAATTAACCATAAGCATCTAATGCCCATTTCCATTGTTCTTTCTACTCTTATTCATCTTAGTATGATTAAATGCCTAGCAGGATTCTGCAGCTACACTCAAAGTATAGACAGTATGCTCAAGCTTGTAGCCAAATAATTGCTAGTGGCAAAATTAGGAATAAGGAAGTACACTATGGCACCATCACAAATAAGTAATAAATTTATCCACTCACAGATGCTACAACGATGCATTTTAAATACTTGTTTTCCCTCAGGCAGGATAAAGATGGATAAATAAATAAAAATTGGCAATGCTGTGTCCAGGGTACCGAATAAAAAAATCTATTTTTCATGGGATGACATTCTAAATTAAAATAAACAGTGAGGATTTAAAACACAAATGGGAGACCAAATGAGCTGATGAGCAAACAGAAAAAGAGAAGCAAAAGAAAGGGCATTTGAAAAATCACAAAGTATACTTCACCTGAGCTAGGAACAATGGCCTCACAGGGCATATAATAGCCCCTAAAGTACCCTTGCTCTACTGAAAGGAGATTCTCTTTTGTGGACCTTCCCCTGCACTGCAAGGGTCAGTACAACCTGGTGATTTCACAGACTGAGGCTATCTTCAATATTTAGAATTTTTAAAAAAATAATCTCTTTGACAAGGGTTATATAGTACACGGTATCTTACATCCCTAGGGGACATCCACAAATCAAGAATACCTTTTAAAACAACACAAGCACTTAATAGTTCACAGCATTGGCATATTTGAGGATGTTTTAATATCTTAGTATGAGACATATTTTTAACCTGAAGAGTTTTCATTGTTTACCTAAAATTCAAATAAAACTGAACATCCTATAGAGTGTGTGTGTGTGTGTGTGTGTGTGTGTGTGTGTGTGTGTATGAAATATTAACCACTGCAATCTAAATCCCTGAGAAGCAATGGAGAGTTGGCCAGCATGTTGGGGCATGGCTAAGATCAGAATTCAAATCTCGAGACATTTAGCTCTGAGCGCCTTCCACCAAAGAGGAAGCCCAGGAGAAAAGTTACAGCTAACTCAAACTCAGAAGGAGATTGTGAAGCACAAAAATAAGTGGCTCAGGAGGACAGAGGAAGGCATATCTCTCTGCAACTGGCCAGGAAAAGATTTTTCAAGGCAACAGAGATTATTTGAAAATTATTTTTATTTTTTTTTATTTTTTTTATTTTTTTAAATTTTTTATTGTAGTAATTCGTGCAATATAGCATACATCTTTGTTAAGTACAAGTTGTTAACAACATATTTGCACACAATTCTCATTTGAC
>PVLC010010902.1:30865-48964 GCA_004027655.1 Graphiurus murinus
GGGTGTCCCTCTGCCCCCTGCATCCACTACACTTAAATCAACTTCGTTGCTTATCGAGGATCACTCCTTTTCATCTGGAGACCCTCCTATGCCCCTTCTTCTCCCTAGCATCCACATATTAGGGAGAACATATGCTTCTTAACTCTTTGTGACTGACTAATCTCACTTAGCATAATGTTTTCCAGTTGCATCCATTTCCTGGACATGTACACAATGGAATTTTTCTCAGCCATAAAGAAGAATAAAATCATGTTCTTTGCAGGGAAATGGATGAAAATTATTTTTAAATAAATGTCTTTTTCGTTTTCCAAAAGTGTCTCTCCAAAAGTCAGTGGCCCAAACCTACATCAGATTCTCTTCACCAAAATCATGTCCCTCATCTAGATTTGAATTTCTAGGAGAGACCGGGTAAGTCACCAGAATCCGCTGGGTATGGTGGTGCATGCCTGTAATCCCAGTACTTGGGAGGGTGAGACAGGAGGATCACAGGTTCTAGGGCAGCCTCAGCAATGTAGCAAGACTTAGCAGCCTAGCAAGACCCTGTTTCAATAACACAAAAAATAGGGTGGGATAGTGTATCTCAGAGGCTGACTTCCCCTGTGTTCAACTCCTAGTACAAAAAAGAAAGAAAGAAACAAACAAAAATTCACAATGATAAGGATAACCGTTTTGAAGTGCAGTTGAGATTCAGCACCTCGGACAGCGACTGTAGTCGCAAAGACACTCCCCTTTATTCTCATGATTCTTGAGTACTGTGGCTTTGGAGATTTGCTTCTTCCTCTGTGCAATCAGCTGCATATTCACTCAGGTTTCTGGTCAGTATAATGGGTTAGCTCACCACTAGAATCGATAAGGTTTCCACACAGAGCTCAAGCAAGAAGACAACTTGCATCACAATGATGGGCCTCCTTTAGCTCTCTTTTATTCTCTCTAGGTCTTTTTCTTTTTTTTAAAAAAAATTAATTTTTCTCATCCATTTTTAAATTTCTTTCCTTCATAAATTGCCATGCATATTGTGTAGTTCTAATGCCAGATCTAATCAAAGGGATACTGGGTTAGTAGTTGCCAGAGGCTAAGGATGAGTGGTCGGGCCAATACAAGGTATGATGTAACTGTTCCATATCTTGATTAGTTATGATTGCATAACTTCATGAGTTCATCAAAACTCATAGGACTATATATTTTAAAAGGATGCATTATACTGTATGGAAATCATACCTTAAAGAGTCTCATGAAGAAAGAAAAGGATGCCACAAAAAAAAGAAGAGTGTTTGACAACTGGCTCTGCAAGGTGAATCACGTTTAGTCCTTCCTCATGACTCTAAGACACTGATGGTTGGTCAATGTGTTTACTTTGAAAACTTAAAGATGGACATCTGTAAACTAGAGATGGTGCACCTCTTGATGATGTGGGCTGAGGGGCTAGGCCTCTCAGTGAGGCCCCAGAGGCAGAACTTGTGCCAATGTGTAGAAGTGATAAGATGAAACCAAATCATCCAAGAATAGACAGAGTTGTCTTTTTATCTCTGGGGGAAGGCGGTCAAACAGTAGCCAAATAGCAACTGTGCCAGAGATTATACTAAGGATATGGAGCTAGATGAGAGTTGGACTAGATGTCAACTAACATTTTATAACTCTAAAATATCTGAAGCTTATCCAGAGTCACATTTGTTTTGCTTCATTTTTAGTATATATTTATAACACATTACTTTTTTTTCTTTTTTTCTCTTTTCTAGTACTGGGGATTGAACCCAAGAGCATTCTATCTCTGAGCTATACCTACAGCCCTTTTTTTTAATTTTTGATTTTGAAACAGGGTCCTGCTTAATTAAGGAAGGTCTCACAAAGTTGCTGAGGCTATCCTTAAACCTGAAATCCTCTTGTCTCAGCCTCCTAAGTACTGGAATTACAGATGTGTGCCACCATGCCTGGCGTAATGTATTACTTTTCAAAAAGCAATTCAAGATAAACTCTGTGGTAAGCAGTTATGACTGATTCCTCTGTAGAAGACAAAATATATATATATATTGGCTACTCCAAATGAATTCCTCATTATATTAGTAATTATTATATTTACATAAGAATGACATTTAAAACAACATTACTACTCAACAGTACAGAACAAGTTGTTCTGTGCATAGCAATGATCTATCAAGGACTTATTTATTTCTTGCACAGTTTCTATAGAAATACTCCCAGCTAACATCTTGTCTTGTTCAGAATAGTAGCTATCCTCTCCCCAAACCAAGAAACTCTTATTATACAGAGTACTTAGTATGATTTCAAATCTGAAAGTTGACATTCCACCAACCACTAGATTTTTCATTTTGTTTTACATTTTTTCTTTTGTGGAAAATGGAATCGTTAACTTCCTATTCACTAGAGTCCAAAAATCAAAAATGTTGAGTGTTCAACATATCCCAATTGTAGTCTTTGTTTGGATAAAATGGTTAGTGATAGGAAAGCTAAGCTATTGCCCTTCTTTTTTATTATCATTTTAGTTATTTATTTATTTTTATATAATAATTGCCCTTCTAATATTCTTATAAAAACAGATTTTTCTTTAATTTACTCATTTTAAGTAAATCAATAGAAATTATTTTAATAAGAAAAGTATTTGAATGACAACACATCCATAGTCTCATGAAAATCATGAGTTTAGATTTACAATTTGCTATATTCTGGAAAAACCACAGCAGGAGTTTTAAAAAGCCTTCTCTGAAGAAATCACATTATGTCATTTAACCTTTGATCTTGTTATTTTCATGTGAACTAAGCTTATGAATATTGGCAAAGGTAACTTGTTCTTTTTCCCAGTCTGTATATCAGTATTATATAAAACAAAGTCTGCACTTCTTCCTTAAATATATATATTATGTGCATGATGAAATCTGACCCAAACTTTAAATAAAAATCATTTCGAGTCTGTCTTTAAGTGATTTAAAGCCCTCTTATGGTCTCCAATCAGAGCAGGGACTTGCTGGCAAAAAAGGAAAATACAATTTTTGTTAAAAATTCCAGCCACTGTGCAGGGAAAATTCTATGTTTTCCTTATAATTGAATTAAGTAAAAATATAAAAATAACTGAATTAATAAACTCAATTAAGATAAAATTACAAGATGCATGATGGCAATTTTTAGATTTGTTAGTACTCTTTGCTTAAAGTGGCATGTCATAAGCAGAATACCAAAATCATTGATTATTGATGAAGAGATACAGATTTATGTTCCCATATCATAAAAGAACATAATATAAACCAGGCATGATAATACATGCCTGTAATTCCAGTGCTTGGGAGATTAAGACAGGTGGATCACAGTTTTAAGACCAGCCTCCACAACTTAGCAAGACTCTTAGCAATCTAGCACGACCCTGCTTCAAAACAAAAAATAAGGGCTAGGGTATAGCTCAGAGGTAGAATACCCCTCAGTTCAATCCCCAGTAACACACACACACACACACACACACGCACGCACGCACGCACACGCACATACACACATGCATGCACGCACACACACATGCACATATACACGTGTGCGTGCACACACACAAATACATAATATAAAAATATGTTTTGCATTGAGATGATCATATCAGAAGCCAAAATAAAAATATAATATTTACCCTAAAGCCATAGTTCTCAAGCTTGAAAGTGCCTGAGAATCACAAGGGCTTGCTAGAGCACAAATTGCAGAGCTCCATCCCTGGGGTTTCTCTTTCAGCAGGTCTGGGTGGGACCCAAGAATTTGCCTATCTAGCCGGCTCCCAGGTGACGGGCACACCTATACTGGTCCAGAGCTATATTGGAAGAACCACTACCAAGAGATTTATTTGTACTGTTTTCTCCATAAAAGGAGAGACAGCAGTGAAACAATTGCCAATGAGTATCTCTAAATTCATGTGAGAAGATTCCAAATCATGCTTTGGGACCCATCCTAGGGAAGTAGATACAGTTTCTGCCTAAAGAGGGATGAGACCCTTCCAGCAGGGTGAGTGAAGAAGCAGAAAGATCTGGATGTAACCTGGGTGCACAAACCAGATCTTCAAAGATGAGTATAAATGCATCTGGCAGATAAGGGAGAAAATCATCCCACACATTGCAAAGACCCAGGGCCCTGAAACAGCCCCGCCAATTAAGAGACTTTGTTTGGCCAGACATGGGGCACAAAAAGCAAGACGTAACAGCGGAGGGCCTGATGCAGAGATCGCAGTGGGAATAGATAATAGATGATGAATGTGCTTCTTAGAAAAATTAAATAAAATTGTCTACATCAAATGCATAACGCAATCCTGGGAGCATCCTAGACCCTCATTATGTTAGCTCCTTCCCGCATGTTCGCTTCACACCTATTTCTTTTATAAAGACATGCAAAGATTTGTTAAGAACACATATCTTCAGCAGGTCTGGGTGGGACCAGCCATAGCTCAAAAATGTCAGATGGGACTTTGACCAGATACCATAGCAGCCTTTAAAGCATGTCTACTACTCTCCAAACCCTAAAATTCTCTCCCCTGCAGGAGATATCTTTAAAAACCCAGAAGTTTACTCTGAAACACAGATTCCTGAACCACCTTACAAGCCTCTGGAGTCGAAATCTCTGATGGTCAGTCCCAGCATCTGACAGGATACAAGTCCATAGATAGGTGCAAAGAGAACCCTAACACAGCCAGGATTGAGAATCAAGGCACAACACTAGGAATTTATAAAAGATCCTCCAATTGTGGGAACATGGCTCCCACATCTGCTACTAATTTATAAATGAAAATTTGTACATAGCTGTCTTTTTGTCTTGAGATGAAATGCATATTGTGTGGAACAATCTGAATCTTTGCGTTCCAAGGGTTTTGGTGAGTTTTCCAAACATGAATTCTGTGTAACCCTCCCTCCGTCAAGATACAGAGCCACTTCGTCACCCGGATGCTTCCCTCACAGCTCTCTCAGTCCATCCTCCCTCACACCCAGAGCTGGCTGCTCTCTTAATTTTTATCACTAATGATTAGTTTTGCGTGTTGTAGGACTTAGCACCAAGTGGAATTATACAATATGGCTCCTGTGTGTCTGGCTTCTTTCACACAGCACAAATTCTGTAAAGGTCAATGATTATATATATATATATATATATATATATATATATATATATATATATATATATATATATATATACATACAGATATACATATATATACACATATATATCATGGTTCATATATATATATATATATACCCTTCTTATTGTTTAGTATACAAATACAAATACACTACAAGTTTTTCAAACATACTCCTGTAGGTAGACGTTTGAACATTCCCTGCCTTGGGTTGTTCTGAATTATGTTACCATGAACATTCTTGTAAAAGTATGTTTTGTGGACATACATTCTTATTTCTTTTGAGTAAACACCAATGAGTGGATTTGGCGAATTGTGGAGTGGTTATAGGTTTAAAATTATAAGAAACTGCCAAATTTCTTCCTGTTGATTTTTGTTTTGTTTTGTTTGTTTCTGTCTTGTTTCGTTTTTGTGGTACTAGGGATTGAACCCAGGGGCATTCTACCTCCGAGCTATACCTTTGGCCCTATTTTAATTTTTACTTGGAAACAGAGTCTCACTAAGTTGCTGAGGACCTCACTAAGTCGCTGAGGCTGGTCTTGAATTTGTGATTCCCCTGTCTTAGCCTTCCAAGTACTAGAATTACAGGTATGCACCACCACATCCAGCTTCCTGTTGACTTTTGACATGACTTGTGGACCTCATGACTTTTCCTCTAGCTGAAGATTGCTTTACTATTGCTTCTTCTCAGAAATTAAGCTGAGCAAAAATGGAGACCCTCCCACTTACAGGTGTGAGATCAATTTGGTAATCATGGCATTTATGCACAAGATTTTTCAAATCCATTCCCTATAGCTGCAGGATCCTGTGGCTCATCAAGGAAATGTATATGGTCCTAAGAAGAAAAATTCAGCAGAAAATCCCTAAAACACCAGAGCTCTAAAACCAATGCTTATATTTTCAGTGAAACGGCTGGACAAAACCACTTACTGTAACAGTGTCCTTATGCAGTGAGACTTTTGGAGCTCAAAGAATTGAACTGGAACAAGTAATATGTAGCTTCCCCAGAAAACAGATAACAGAAGATCTGTACTTCATTTCATTATTGTATCAGCTTCACCTTCTACCCTCCAACCACATAGCTTTTTTCCCCTATTTGTTCCAAGAATATAGTTTATTACTTGAAACAGGTTAGGGGAAAGAGAAGCGAGACAAAGAACAGCTGCAGTAATAACAATTTACTTCCTTCCAAGATATGCTAGTTCAGTAACAGTGACAAAACTCTAGCACTTTATCATAATCCCCCCTTTCCAGAGAGTGGACACTTTACCTGAGTCTCATTTCCCCAAAGTGCATTCCTCAGCACTTCAATAATGTGCTTGAAGTGTACTTATTTTATACTACAACATACTAAAATGAGCCAAAAAAAAAAAAAAAACAGGTCTAGCCCATCTGCCAGATTTGGAAGGAAAGAAGGCATGTAAGAATTTATGCATATATGTTAAAGGGGGAATAAAGGAAACTATTCTAGAAATGCTAGAGTGTTACAGGCATGAGGTATTGCTAATGGTAGTGTGTAAAGCATAACCTCTATGCTTCATGGTGTAGATAGGGGGCCATGGGCATGGAGAAGTGCATTAAGGTGGAATAGAAAAAAAAAATGCTCGCTTAAAAGAATTCTCTGGTCATGCTGTATATTTCAGTGGCCACACTTTGTAAGTTTTACTCTATGTTTTAACGTACTGTTTTCTGCAACTGAGTTCCCTGACTTCTTTCTAGGTGATAAGCCCCAGCTTTTCCCAATCAAAAAAAGAAGAAGAAGGAGGAGGAGAAGAAGACAGAGATGGAGATGGAGACAGAGACGAAGAAGAAGAAAAAGAAAAACAAACACACAAAAAAACAAAACCAGCAACAGGAAATAGTTTTCAGCTACCATCTGAATAATACTACAGAAAAATGAGTCTGCAGGTGACCTTGCTCAAGGTGTTAACTTGAGATCAGAAAAGGCAGATCTCAGAGCCCAGTCAGCCAGGAGCAGAGCAGCTCCTTTCCCTCCCGAAGTAGAGAGGACAGAGCCCCTTTCAGCCACTGTCAGAGTGGGGACCCCCCACCCAGCATCTGCAGCCTCATTTGTATGCCCTGGACAGCTCCCTCACCCCCTTTTTTCTCTTTATTTCTTTCTCTTTCTTCCTCTTTCTTTTTTTCTTCTTTCAGAGGGGATCTAGTATAGCAGCAGCCTGCTCCTGCCTCCTTCTCCTGCTCACAGGGGCAGTGCCTGAGGGGCAGCGTGATGAACTCAGAAACACAGGATCAGTGGAGAGATTAGGCTGTCAGCCTCCGAAACACTTTCCTGCTGAAGAGGAGATAAGCAGGGAAAGGTGAATGAGAACACTAGTCACAGCAGATGGTGCGTGAGATTTTGAGAAGAGGGAGGAAAGAGAAGGTTGTGGGATGTGGGAGAAAAAAAAGAGTTTGGAGGAGAGCTAGTGGAGAGAGAAAATGGTATCAGCAGCAAGATCTAAGCTGAACCTCTGCCCTTGTGCTACTGCTCGCCTGACCTTTAGGAAGCTGGTGTGGACAGGAGGGAAGCCACTGGCCCCATTGGAGAAAATCATGACTGGGCAGGTCCAGGGGCTATAGCATCAGGCTCATGATGCAGGATTATGCTCTAGCTCCAAGCTCCATTCATCTGGTTATTTCACCCCACATCAGCTGGCTGTGAGCAATTTTATGGAGATCAAGACAGAGTCTGCTACACCGTGGGCATCCCAAAATTACTAGTGGAAATAAGCAATGATTCTCCCTCTTGGCTCACTTCTGGGAAAAGAACATAATGGCAAGTCCTGTTTTCAAACATGGTAAAGCTGAGAGATAATTAAAGCCAAACTTATCCCTAGGACAAGTGCTTTAGAAACTTCTTAGCAGGGAAAACATCAAGTGCTATCTCAGGTGGAAGTCCCATGGGTGGACTAGGTGAGAACACAGCTGTTTGGCTGGAGCAATAGTGTGCACATCCCTACTTTGCCACCACCCCTGGCCTTCTCTCTTCCACTTGTCCCCTGGGTTCCCATCACCTCTATAAGGTCTCAGTAGAGCACTATCTGAATTACTCCAAAACATACGGAGATCTCATGGCAAGAGGAAGCACCTTGAACAAGATGGGATGAAGAGAAAACCAGTGTCATATAGCACATCACGTCTTTACAGAGCAGAACTTTGTAAAATCACTCCAAGGGGAGAAAAACAGCCTCTCCTAAAGAAGCCTTGACTGTTCACATAAGAAAGTTATTAAAACGTATAAGATAAAAAGTATTAAAATCCAATAAAGGGAAAGAACTCAACAACAACAAAAACAAACAACCCTTTGGAGAATGGGTAAATGATCAGAATAGACATTTCTTCAAAGAAGAGATACAAATGGCCAATAAGTGCATGAAAAGATGCTTAACATCCGCATATTAGGGAGAACATATGCTTCTTTACTCTTTGTGACTGGCTAATCTCACTTAACATAATGTTTTCCAGTTGCTTCCATTTCCCTGCAAAGAATATGATTTTGTTCTTCTTTATGGCTGAGTAAAATTCCATTGTGTACATATCCCATAGTTTTCTAATCCATTCATCTGTCGATGGACATCTTGGCTGCTTCCATAGTTTGGCTATTGTGAATTGTGCAGCTATAAACATAGATACACATGCGTTGGTCTGATAGTTTTGTTTCCATTCTTTTGGGTAGATACCCAGAAGTGGTATTGCTGGGTCATAAGGTAGGTTCATTCCCATTCGTCTGAGGATCCTCCAGACTGTTTTCCGGATGTTAGGGAGAAGATGAGGCATAAGAGGGTCCCCAGATGAAAAAGTAGAGACCCTCGATAAACAAAGAAGGGGACAGACGGGGGTTGGGGGGAGGACATCCTAAGGCACATGATGTACTTACACAATTATACCAAGGTCACTCACTGAACTGAACTTGAGAGGGAGGGAGGGCGAGGGAGCGGGGTGGGAATTGGGGAAGGGGTCAGATGAGAAATGTGCGTACATATGTCGTTATCAATTTGTACCTAACAAAGATGTATACATACAAAGCACGAGTTATTACAATAAAAAAAAGAAAAGATGCTTAACATCACTAATCATTAGGGAAGGGCAAATCAAAACCACAATGAGATACTGCCTCAAACCCTTTAGAATGGCTACTGTTTAAAAAAAAAATCAAAACAAAACAGAAAATGAACAATGATAAGGGGGGGGCAGTGATGTGGAGGACACAGAACCCATATGTATTTTTAGAATGTAAAATGATCAGTCATTCTGAAAAAAAAATTATGGAGGTCCTTCAAAAAATTAAATATGGAATCACCATATGGTCCAGAAATTCCACTTGTGGGTATAAGCTCAAAATAATCAAAGGCAGGTGCTTTAAGAGAGATTTGTACACTCACACTCATAGTAGCATTACTGACAAACAACCAAAAAGTGGAAACAATTCAAAGATCCATAAATGGATGAATAATGAATATACTTATATATAATTTTGTCTTAAAAAGGAAGAAATTCTGATATATGCTATAACATGAATAAACTTTGAGGACATTATTCTAAGTGAGATAAGCCAGTCACGAAAGAACAAATGTGTATGGTTTCACTTATATGAAGTACCCCATAATCAAGTTCATGCAGACAGAAAGTAGAATGGTGGTTCTCAAGGGCTGGGGAAGGGAGTTACTATCTAATGGATACAGAATTTCAAATCTGCAAGACAAAAAGAATTCTGGAGATGAATGGTGGTGATGGTTCTATGACAAGGTAATATACTTACTGAACATAAAATGGTAACTTTGCTGTTACATGTATTTCACTGCAATGAAAAAATATTTTTAAGCCCAGAGGGGAGGGGAGAAAATATCTGCATATTGTGGACCTGAGCCCCAGTTCTGGGAGGTTATCTTTCATGGTTGCATCCCCTATCCAGAGAGAACCATGAAATGAATTCATTCAACAGCCCCCCTTCTTCCCCATACCCCTCCCCTCTTCGAGCGCTGTCTCCAACAGCATTTGAATCTGCTGCTCATGTCTGCTTCTGGGGTGGATGCTAATTGCTGCCAGCAATTTCTCTTACATGTACAGAATGGGTATCTCCCACTTTCTCAATTTTGATAAATTCTAGCTGTTTTCCTTCCTGCCTTAGCAAACCCCATCAGATAAGCACAGGAATGGGCAGATGGCCACTGTGTTAACATAAGAAGAGCCCTGTGCTCATCTCTCTTGAGTAGTCTGGATATGCCTCCTTCTGAAAAATATTGATCTGCCCTTCCTGCTTACTCGGCCCAAGCAGAAAGCTAAATATGAGTAGTCCAGCTATGTTGGCATTACACGTTATATTAGCATTATGTTAATTAACTGGAAAGCCACACATTGATTTTCTTTGAGAGGTTCCAAGGATCAAATATCAATGAATGGACCCAGCCAAGCCTAATTTACTAATGGGTTTTTAACTTACATGGAGGAACAAAGCAGCTTCAAGTGAAAAGTAATTTTCCATTTGCCAGAAGAAATGAAGAGCTTATATTTTCTAACTCATTTACAGAATTTCTGTGTTTGGAGAAAGTAAAAAAAAAAAAAGTATGCTTATACACAAACCATATGTATTTTCTTTAAGTACCATACAAAAGTTCTAATAGAAAGTCCACTCTCAAAGCATGACCTTACATTCATTAATATGGAATGTCCAGGAACTGTGGATCAAGTTGAACATAGTTCACTGAAATTGGACATTAAAATCTATTCTGTCAAGGCTGTGAACAATGCTGCATGTCAAAAAAAAATGTGTGCTTATAAAATGTGTATGTATATAGGAGAGTAAAGAGAATATTCCTTACAACAATCTAACATAGGACTGTGCTAGGTGCTGGACCATCAAAATAAACAAGACAGGCTTAGTCCTGGGAGTCACAATCTACTAGAAATAGCCACTGGGAATTCCTTTGGTAAGTGGCACTAGGTGAAATATAGTGATCTGACTTTCAAATCTTCTCCCTAAAAATATCTTTCTATTTACAACCAACATAACTCAGGCTGGTTTCTAGGTAGGTTTCCTGAAACCACAGTAATATAGGAGTACAAAGAGTAAAAATGCCAGTTACAAAACAATAGTCTTTAGCAACACCTACAACACCCCTTCTATACCATGCCCTCAACATCTTCCCTGGTTGAAGAGGATACTGGCTATCCCTTATCAGTTTGAAGGCCTTTTTAGCATGACCCCTAATGCTCTAACAATGTTGTCTTGACATATTCTGCCTCTTCAGTCTCAATAGAGGGAAAGTTCTGTCCCTTCCAGTGTAGGAGACAATTACGATTGAGCAGAGCAAGTTTCTGCTTCCTTCTGTGCACACAGCTATACTACATTTCCCAGTCTCCTTTGCAGTTGTATTGACTCCTAGCCAATAGGCTATGACAGGAAGTGATATACACCCACTTCCTGTCTTGGCCCATAGAACCTCCCACATGATCCCCTTCTCTCCTCCCTCCAACTTCCTCTCTCCAGTGCCCAGAGTAACCTTGAGAGCCACATGCTGAAGATGTCAGAGCCTCTGTAGCGTGGGTCCCTGAATGACTGCATGGAGCAAGGCCTCTCCCACCACCCTGCTCAAGCCCACTACCACCACCTACCAACTGAACTTTATGTGAACAAAATATAAACTATTGTGTTAAGCCACCAAAATTGAGAGTTAATCTATTATAGCTAGAGGAGTATTTCCTGAAAAAGCAGTGAAACCTAAGATTTGAGACCCTTCATTTTCATAGTCCCCTTCAAATAATCTGGAAAAGACCATGGCAATGAGTTCATGTGACCTTATGTTTTGTTTTTTCTAAAATTTGCAGAGGTAGAATATTTTAGCTATAAGTGGACAAGCCCGCTGTCTCTTTTCTTTTTGACTTCCCCTCCACTATACTTGACCTTGTCTCTAGTGGCATTGGAGTGGCCAGCGGCATTTTTGGAATCTGATTAAGGAAAGTTTAGTTTAGATTTAATGGTTCAAAATCATTTCCTGGTATGCTTAAGTCGTTGCTAGCTGTACCAGTATAGAAATAGCTTCCAGGAATTCTCCTACAGCCCTCTGTGCCAACTCTCCTGGTGTCTACATGTGAGGGAGGAAGATCAGAGGTTTTAACTCAACATATTCAGAATCTATAGTACCTGAGACCAGAGAGGTGGGGAGGAGTGGAGAATAGGGTTTGAAATGAACCAAAGCTTCTCTGTGAGAATTTCTTCTAATCATTAGTCATGTAAATGTGTAAGCAGACAATTTGGTTTTCATCAATGTCTAGTCAAAACAGAAAATGTCTCTTGTCAGTATACACAATTATAAATGTGCCATACTTTTTTTTTTCTCCCTCTTATTATGGGAATCACTCAAATAGAATTTTTGAGAATTCTTGTGTTTGTTGAGCACAAGCTATAATGATACCACAAAGAGTACATTGTTCGAATTGTTTTCATTCTTTCATGCATCCTAGCAATCAATAATTGAGAATTAATTTTGATTAGCCATCCTAGAAGAAAAAACAAATTATGTTTTCATTCTTTCTACAGAAAATGACACTACAAAATTATTGTCATAGGAAGAGATGACTGAAAGGTATGGCCACCAAAGAGAGGGAGAAAAAAGGTATTAAAGAGATGTGTCAGATAATTAATAAAGATATATTGTTATTTTTCTGAGCTTTTGGATATTTGTCAGCTTTTTGGAAATGTGATTTATTGTGGTTCATTTTTACCATTCTAAAGAAATAGTCCCTTTAGCACCAAATCTTATGTTTGTAATTGTGTATTTTTTTCTTAAAAGGAGTCCCCATTTTTATAACCTCCAGGCCCCACTAAATCTGTGTCCATCCCAATACACCCCAGAATAATGCTAATATGCCTTCTCAGAGCTACAAGCTCTCTCAGGGGAGCTGCTGTCATCTGGGTACCCTAGGGTATCTCCAGAGATAGACCTGCTTCCCTGAATCCGTTCCTCAAACAAGTTTCCTTTTCCCAAAGAATATGGTGTAGATCCTCTGAACCAAGTGGGAAGAGACATGGAGGTGCCTTCTTATCCATGCTCACAATGATCGCTCCCTTCCTCTCACCGCATCCCTGGAGTTGGCACAAGCATCACTTTAGTTGCCCATGAGACACAGTGCCAGTTGTTACTCTTAGGGGCCAATTGTCAGGTTCAATAAAACCAGTCATTGTGCCCTCCCCTGAGTTTGTTGGGCAAGACCCAACTTAGCCAGTGTGCCAGTTAAACCTGCAGACATGCCTGAACACATCCAAAATCACAGCAGCAACCCGGCTTGGCCTCAATTTCAAGTCTTTCTGGCAAAAAAAAAAAAAAAAAAAAAAGTGCTTATAGGTACTGAAATCTCATTCAATTATTTGGCCATGAGAGCAAGATTCCCTCCCACATTCTGATAAAGGACTGGACCAGGGAATGCAGAGGTCACTATCCCAGGTCACATAACCTGCAAGTCACAGGCTACATGGTAGAACCCAAACCTTCTGCCCCACGTCTGAGCTGTAGTCACTAAGTTAGTCAGTGTCCCCACATCCCATGGAAATAATGAGAAGCACTGACTACAGAAGGATTTGCAAGGTAAAAATGTTGAAACAGCAGCAGAGCTGCACACAGCTTTCAGGAGATTCAAGGCTGTGTTTTTCTTTAACAGGAAAAACACATGGTTGACAGCGTCCACCAATAGTAAGTAGGAAATGAGCTCTCACTTCCTTGACCCACTTAATTCTCAACTAGGAGGGAATCAAGTAGATGAGGCTATAATGCTCTTCTATTTAACATAACTATCACTACTATGTCCCCAGTACGACAAAGTGTGTCTTCTTTTTTTCTTCTCACTGATATTCATGGTACTCAAAAATACCAATATGGAACCAAAACTGCTAGTCACCTATTAGACATTGAATAGCAATTCCTAAAGCTGCTACACAAAATGTGACTGGAGGAGTTGGGGAGAAAAGGAAGAGGACATGATTGTAAACAAGGAGACAGCTATGGTCTGAATGCGTCCTTCAAAATTAACATGTTGAAGCCGGGCGTGGTGGCGCACGCTTGTAATCCCAGCATTCGGCAGTCTGAGACCGGAGGATCCGGGTTCGCGGCCAGCCTCAGCTACCTAGTGAGGCACTCCACAACTTAGTGAGACTCGGTTTCAAAATAAAGAATAAAAAATAGGGCTGGGGTTATAGCTCGGAGGTAGAATGACCCTGAGTTCAACCCCCAGTACCGCAAAAAAAAAAAAAAAAAAAAAAAAAAAAAAAATTCACATGTTGAAAACTTGATCCCCAGCACCATGAATTGGGAGGTAGGGACACTTTGGGGAAGGATTTAGGTCCAGAAGACTCTTTCTTCCCTTATGGATGGAATAATGCATTATAAAAGAGGGCTTGCCAGAGTGGATTTGCTCTCTTCTGCCAGGCAAAGACACAGTGTTTGTCCTTCTTTTTGTCCAGACACTTTCTACCATCTGAGGATGCAGCAAGAGACTCCCGCCAGACACCCAGCCAGCCAGTCCTTGATCTTGGACTCTCCAGCCTCCAAAAGTGAGCATTAAATCTCTGTTCTTTATATATTACCCAGTCTCAGGTATCATGTTTTAGCAGCACAAAATGGACTAAGACAGAGACTGAGCTGCTCTCCTATATTAGGAGCTTAATTCACAGCAGAGGAGATGACTCTGGGTTGGGAGTGTTTCTTGATGAGTCTTTGGTTGAGGAATGTGAACCCCACCTTCATTCTACAAGTCCCAGGGGCTGCCTAATCTTTACATAAGAAAAAACGAGATGTTGGATGTTGTTCATTGATAGCTTCAGAAACTGGGCAGAAGTATAGGAGGGAACCAGGAAGGAGGAAAGAAGAGAAATAGAAGGGTATTGAAAAGAAGAAAAGTGTGATGTGCAGATCAGTTGGACCCTTTCCCCGCCTCCCTCCATCTCTCCCTCCCTCTTTCCTCCCAGACTCTTAAGCTTAAGTGTTCCTCTTGCCCCAGTCTCCCCAGTGCTGGGAGTACTGACCTACACATCATACCTCTCTTCTTCTTGTAGGGTATGCATACTACTTATAGAAGCATGCATGATGGATATTATCTGAACACTAAACTAAAGGATGATCACAGAAAGCTTGATGTGGCAGCACATGCCTGTAGTCCCAGTCTTACGAGGCTAAGTCAGAAGGATCCCAGGTTCAAGGCCAGCCTCAATGACTTAGCAAGGCCCTCAGCAGCTTAGTGAGACCCTGTTTCAAAATAAAAAATAAAATAGGGCTGGGGGTGTAGCTCAGAGGTAGAAAGCCTGTGCGTTAAATACACACACACACACACACACACACACACACACACACACACACAAAAGGATGACCACACACTTTCAGGAAATGCAGATATCTGGGGTATTAGAAGCATAATAGAAAACATATTACTAATCAGGTTGGTATCAATCCTTGACTTTTAGCATGAAGCAGACAGCATGCAGGAACAGACACCTAGCAAGCTGAAGACCAACATAGAAGAACACAGCTGGCAGCAGGCTCAGGGTGACCGAGACACCTGCCTCCCTGTTCCTGGCCCTTCCCAGAATGCCACCTGTTATGGGCCAACTCTGTCTCCTCAAAATTCCAAAGTTGAATTCCTAACTCCCAGTACCTCAGAATGTAACTGTGTATGGAGAGAAGATCTTTAATAGCTAAATACATTGTTGTAATTGGAATTGGCCTTAATCCAACATAGCTGTGACTTTATAAAAAGAAAACCGGACACACACTTGTATGGAGGGAAGGCCATGCAAGACACTGAAGAACATGGCTCCATGCTGGCCTTGGAGAGAAGTCTTGGAACAACTCTTTCAGAAGGAAACAATCTCGTGGATAACTTGATCCCAGACTTCAAACCTCCAGAACTATGATAGAATATATTTCTGCCATTCAAGCCACCCACAATCTGGGCACTTTATATTTTCAGTAATTTGATCCACCTGCAAACTGAATTTACTCCATATGTACAACGCACTTTGGCACATCAATTTAGTTTCGACAAATAAAACCATATTGCAGGCAGAAGAAAACAAAACAAAACAAAAAAACAATACATGCTCTCTTTTGCATGAGTCTCCAGGAAAGCAAAATATTTGTGTTCCTTAAGGAGATAAGTGATTTAGCTTGCATTTCATTTAATAGTTGATTGTATATTTGTAGGGATCTTTACACAGTGTCTAACCTGGTAAAACTTAGTACATCACTGGGCGACCCAGAGCTGTGTGCTGGAGCCATGGAGAAGTGTGGTAGTGTGCACTTGATCTTGTTCTTAAGATATATGTTGGTTTGAGGTCAGCATCATTTGTCTCTGCACTTTGGCCTAGTGAATCACCATGATTGCTAGCTTTTAGCAGTATCAAAAGACAGTGCAAGAATGAGAAGATACCTAGCAAACGGTATACGTGTACAGTCCTTATTTAATTGTACCCCCCCAAAAAAGTGATGCATGACCTGAAAATGTATAAATTAACACGTATACATGAGAAACTTTTATGTCACTTATAAGAGTGAATTTGGATTTCCCAAATCCAAATCACACACATCCTGAACAAATCACTCTCCCTGTTTCCTTTGATATAATATGTGTAGAATTAATGCATGTGTTAGACACAGCTTTTAGAGTTTTCTGTTTGATCTACTGGGTACTAAAAGAGCAAAAGTGAGCCAGGCGTGGAGGCACACACATGTAATCCCAGTACTTGGAAGGCTGAGACAGGAGGATCACAGGTTCGAGGATAGCCTCAGCAAGTAGTGAGACTCTCATCAACCTAGCAAGACCCTGTTTCCAAATAAGAATAAAATTGGGCTGGGGATATAGCTCAAAGGTAGAATGCCTCTGGGTTCAACCCCCAGTACCATAAAGAAATAAAGGAAAGAAGAGAAAAGAAAGAAGGAAGAAAGAACAAGCAAAAATGATCCTACCTCTAGACTCACATTCTCTGGGTTTACTATAGGACTCAAATGACAAACCAAACAAATGCAGAACTAAATAACATTGGGTCATTTGTATACAAAATAGCAAAGCACAGTGTTATGTCCCTATCACACACAAAATTACCTGCTAGACCAATGCCTTTTAAACTTTAGTGTGAGTAAAAAGGTATTGTAAATTACAGATCTGAGGTCAGGGGCAAGGAGTGAAGTTTGGCCTTTTCAAAAAGCTCTTAGGTGAAACTAGTGCTGTAGTACATGGAACACACTTTGAGTTCTAGACTTACAGATTTATAAACCTATACAACATAGTTATGTAAATGTGAGGCAAAATGTAACAAGAGGTTTTTATAATTTTGGAGTCAGAAATTTGTTCTATAGTAGGTTTATAGTAGAAAGAGGCAAGCAGGGTTTAATACATAAAAATTTTTAACTTCTGTACAATTAAAACTTCAACATATAGAAACATAGTATTGTTTGAACTGTTTACAAAACCACCCTCCCATTTACAAAAACCATCTCTAGATCATTTAGAATGCCTAACACAATGTAAATATTGTTGTATTGTATTATTTAGGGGATAGGTATATGAAAAAATATCTTCAGTGTAGACCTCAAAAGAAAAAAAAACCACTTCAACATAAAAAAGTTAAGTTGAAGAACAGTAAAGAACCAGATAGAATATTTACAACATATATAATAAAAATTACTATTAAGAAGTGGGAACCCTAATACATTGTTGGTGGGATTGCAAATTAGTGCAACCACTTTGGAAAACAGTATGGAGGATCCTCAGACGAATGGGAATGATCCTACCATATGATCCAGCGATCCCTCTACTGGGTATCTACCCAAAAGAAAGGAAACCAAACTATCAGACCAACGCATGTGTATCTATGTTTATAGCTACACAGTTTACAATTGCCAAACTATGGAACCAGCCAAGATGTCCAACAACAGATGAATGGATTACAAAACTATGGGATATGTACACAATGGAATTTTACTCAGCCATAAAGAAGAACAAAATCA